>JBAMJV010004343.1:0-65000 GCA_037951105.1 Echinarachnius parma
CCCCCAAAAAATGGACATTTACTTCACTGGAGATATACAATCAGACAGTGATGACAATTAGTCTAATGAGTTTTGTTACATTCATACTTCTTATACTTTAGAGAGAGAGAATGAAAGAATGAAATAAATGTGATAGAGTAATTAAGAAAACAATAACAAGGGTCTCAAGGAATGTGAAAAGATAAGAGAGGGGAGAGAGGAATAGAAGAGAAAGAAGATGAGAGAGACAGAGAAGACTAAAGAGGATGAGTGAAAGGAAGATGAGGAGAGAGAGATTTAAGAGGAGGAGAGATGAGGAGATAAAAGATAGAATATGGAGGGGAAAGATAGAAAATATAGGATGGAAGAGAGAGGAATCGGGGAGAGAGAAGGAGAAGAGAAGAGAATGGAGAAGGGAAGGAATGAGAAGAGAGAGAATGAGAAGAGAAGAGAAGAGAAGAGAGAGAAGAGAAGAGAGAGAAGAGAAGAGAAGAAGAGAAAGAGAAGAGAAGAGAAGAGAAGAGGAAGAGAAGAGAAGAGAAGAGGAAGGAAGAAGAGAGAGAAGAGAATCTGAGGAAATAAGATAACAGGAGAGAAGAAGAGAAAATATGAAAATGGTAGAGAAAAAGAAGAAAGTAGGCACATTTTATTTTGCAGATCAACAATTTAACAACATAGCATAATGCTATATATGATGCTTATATTGTTACACAATGTCTCCATGGATATGAAATGCATTTAAACATCAGGTGGACAGACTGTCAAAATGTGTTTACAAATAATAATGGGAAAATGCGCACAAAATTGATATCATTGTTACCTTTTTAGTGATGCAAAATGAAATATTCATAAAAAAGGGAATCTGAGAGAAGTCATAACAGTCAATATCCTTGGTAACTTTGTTGACATTGTGCGCAAACATGAACACAAATTCTGTGGAAATTTAATGGCACGGAGGATTAGTTGTGGAATCTATACACGAATAACTTTGAGTGAATATTTATGAATAAAACATACATGGATGTATGGAAATGTATGAAAATGCAGTGTGAGCATTACAATATATGCTTTCATACAAAATCTTCCATCTTTCATATCTTCATACATGTATATTTTTTGCAAAACTTATATTTATGTACCAGGCCGGATAATACACATACACTAATGTAATGAACAGTTTGAAATGTGTTCCTCCGACAATGTTAATTTTTTTAAAACAACAAATATGATTTTGATTCGATAACCTCTATAGAATATTGCTGATTTCATCCCACCATATGTGCCGAACATCATTGATTTTTCTGTACTAGTATCTAATATCCAGCAGTTTTTTTACTAAGACTCCCTAGTTACATTTGTACATACGGTAGATACCACCATCATACATGTGCTCAGCATCTTCCAGTGTAACGCATGATCGTTCTCAAATTTCGTGCTCATTAAATTTACGCAGAAACAGAAAATTTAACATTTTATTAGGATGATGTGCGAGGGTCTGAAAATAGAATACATTTTTTGTGAAATGCCACATAAATAATTGGTTTGTGTTTCAAATCTTAAATTTTTTAAAATTTTTTTAATGATATAAACGGTGTACTATCAAATAAGCATTATTTCCATAGGCATTTTGTAGTGGTTTTTGTGGAAAAATGGTAGCATATGTGCCCAAAATATTTTCAAAAAACGCAGCAGCGCTGCAAATTGGGGGTTATTGTCACCTCAATAACATCATGTGTAACTCCTTTGAATAATATAGTGGACACCACAGGGCTCTTCCAACACAAAGATTTACTTCTCCATAAAATAAATTTAATTAATAAAATATTATAGATCGCAGGTGCTCTATCAGGTATGTGCATCATAAAGGTGACATCATCATAACATGTACAAATATATTGATTGAAATCCGAGCAAGCTTCCACTGATGGCACCAATGTAAGCCCACAATGTACCATCTGTGTCCATATTGCATGCGTTAATTTATTGCACTTATATATTCAATTGATACATACTAATATAAAAATGTTGACTGTAGTATATGCACAGACATGTACAGTCCATTGCTTATGTTTGGGTGTGTCCTCTATACTTGTCCTTAAACGCTGAGTGATTCAGAAAATTGGCCAACCTTTTCTTTCCTAAATATACACATTTTAATATACTAGGTCCTGTCTACTAGCTCTTTCATGCATGTAGTTGTTCCTCACACCTTTTCATTTAATCATTAACCTGCCCCTACTAGATTTTGCAATCCCCATAGAGTTAATACAGGATTGAGAACCGCCAGTTTTCTGTCTATACAGACAATAGGTGACTCTTCAGCTAGGCTTGCAATGAATTCTACAGTGGCATTATCTACGGAAGGGGTGGGGGGGGGGGAGGGGCTGTTCCCCCCAATAATTTCGAAAAAAAACAAACAATAAAAGCAAAAAAGGAATTATTGTGAAAAAAAGAAAAAAAGAAATTCATAAGGTGCGCCCCCCCAATCAGTCTGACCTTGCTACGACGCCCTCATTCTATCTGTACATAGCCCCAGGGTTTTGTATTAATGTCCTCTTAGGCATTAGAGGATTTCAACTTTCAAGGGTGTATTACCAGATGCGCTAACAGATTATGCAGCTCATTCGAGTGAAAATCTAAAGAATATCATGCAGAGCTCCACACAATTTGTTTTCTTTTTTTTATTGGCCTGCTACAGCTAATTCTGTTTTTTTTAGCCTGAAAAAAGAATCGACATCACTGTATATATTTTGGTGTCCTTTTTAATTTTAATGATAAAGGCCAAGATCAGTTAAATACTTATTGTTTCATTCCGAAGTCTTGATGAGATTACTATTTTTGGAATTTTATTATAACATTTTACATTTATTACGGATATCAGATTATTAAAGTGATCAGGTAAGTGTCAGGATATTGCACAAAATGACATTGAGACTCTCAATCCTATATCAATATCAGTGTAAAATACAATTGAAAGATTTGGGGAAAGTTTGAAAGAAAACGAACACAATAAACTAGTGAAGAAAAACGAATATTGAGTTCATATTTTATCACACCGTAGTACTGATGGCCTGTCATGGATTTGTAGCAGTTATACTTGTTATCCAACCGTTGACGATTCCGCATGTTTACAGACTGTACAGAATTCGGTGGAATTTGCGCCCTTTGGATCTAAGTCAGTAGCGTCTTGAATGTTTCCCACGCGTGCTAGCTGGCCTCGGGACCAAAGACTGTTCTGGACGTGTTAGCTACAACAATATCTACTTTTTTGAAAGCGTTGATCAACCGCTTTTGAAATAATGATTTTCAATGATACATTATCTTCATACTAAAGGGGACATTTGACATAATCTAACCCTACTTTATTCTCTCTTACCATAAGCTAAAGCACAAGGCAGAAAGAGAAACGAGGAAGCTCTAGTATTTTTCGTGGAGTTAGACACTTTACCTGGATCACTTTAATCCTAACCGTGCAATGCATGAATTACGTCAAACAGATACAATTGACAATTTGAATATACCATTCTACCGTACATGTGAAATATAATAATGACAAATCAATAATACAAATCTGGTATGTTCCAAAGAAATTTCCCCTCAAAACAATGGTGTAGCGTGGTCGGACTGATTTGGGGGGGGGGTGGGGGGCCAAATGAACTATTCAGGGCTCGCTCTTCTATCAGTTTCCTTATTTGTATAAATACGAATCTTTGCTCCATGTTTTTGTCAAATCATTGGAGGGATTGGGGGGGGGGGGGGATGTGCCCCAAGTGCCACTGCCTAAAAAGATATGGCCTGTGCCTTTATTTGCTTTTCTCTTTAAACAAAATAAATTTTACTCTTTTAACCCATTCAGGACTGGTCCCCAAAATACTCAGGCTATGGTCTATGGAGAATACATGTTATAGCAAAATTAATTAGTCCTGAATGGGTTTAATGTTTTATCATTCTTTTGTGTTGGGGCAGGGGCGGGGGGGGGGGGGGGATGACACATGCCCCCCAGTGCCCACCTTAGCTACGCCACTGCCTCAAAAGATGTGACCTGTGCCATTATTTGCTATTCTTCTCACTTGTTGCAAGCGATGAAAAGAATATTGTATTTATTGATTTCCTCTCCGATCAAGCAGAGCTCGATCTTTCTTTATCCAAAAGATGCGTGACATATTTAACTTTATTATCGTATATATGTACGTCAACCGCCGGAACATTTTAATAGAATCTGATTGTGCTTGCTAATGCCAAGTACGAGCTGGTACGTGCATCAGAGCAATCGATTGTTAAAATGTTAAGTAGTACTTCCCCAATTAAAGTGATGGCATCGGGGGATACTGGAGATCGCTTCTCATTAAACAGCTCTGTGTCTTATTATATTAATCAGGTGGGGTTGTGGGTCAGGGCCGTAGGGGTAAGGGAGGGGGGGGGGGGTATGGGGCTGCAGCCCTCCAAGAGTTTTGAAAGCGGCAATATTTGGGTAAAACAAAATTTCAAATTCGGGCAAAACCATGCTATTTGGGGGGTTAATTAAAAGTATATTCAGGTTCAATCATGTCATATTAGAGTAAAAAGTCATGCTATTTATGGGCGACATCAAGCCATTTTGGGGCAAAATCATATTATAATTTTTTCAACTAGCCATATGTGCCAAGGACATGTTTTTTTTTACTTGCCTTTTTGTAAAGTCTTCAATGCATAATGCATGACAGAACATTTTGCACAGTCTATTTTTGTCCACATTATTAGCAGAGGGCGTAGATTTTCAAATTCATCCATCCTCGATGGCTGCTTGCCTTAATCCTTTGTGTTCCGTTATGTGCAGGATTTTAGCGGAAATAAACAAATATTAATTTCCTCATTGCACAGTCAAGTCGAAGTCAATCTTTTTGGTACGTTGGGCAGCACCTTCTCCATTTGATTAGCCTAATATAAGGCCACACTTGTCTAAAATAATTACATGTATAAAAGGGTTTTGCAAGAACCAATAGCCCTACAATTATTTGTATCATTTCTAGATAATTATTGTAATTAAACCTACTGAGAAACAAAACAACAATAACAGTTATGAGAAATGAGTGATATTTCAAACCATATCACAGCATCCCAGTCATAAAATGACTGCCTAACCACCGGGCCACAATATTGATCAATTATGCATTTAAATAATACATACATATATGGAAACTAGTGGCCAATTAGCGCGAGGGCCGTGAGTCTTTTCGAAGAGCGTATTATCGACATAGAGCTGATACAATTTTATGATTATCGCATATATAAACTTTGCTCACCGTGCATACAAACAATTAATGTGTGATTGACGCATCAAACAGTTTTCCGGAATAATTATGAAATATCCGTGGATGTCATTTCAAAGATAAATAGAATAGGTCTAGAATTTGACATCGAATCGCATACATACATTGTAGCATATGAATGATTAGCTTTTGCATGAACAGGAAATATACATGTCTCCTTTTGTATGTTTTCTATTAGCTTATGTTGCCCTAATAAGGTGGTTATTCTCAGAAATAATTCCCTTTTTAATTTGTAAAATTATTGAAATTCAATGGTCCCCCGTGATATCTTATTGTATATATCTAATATTGTTTCAGCATAATGCCACTCCTTCCAATATGTATGGATTAGTATTTATGGTGCTTTATTTACATAAATAGTTTGTAGAAAAATTGGTGGCAATTTTAATCATGCTTGCCTTCATGAAAATAGCATTTAAAATTATACAGTACATAAAAGTAAAAGTCCTGTGCCAAATGTTGGCACATTATTAGTAGGTGGAAGTGGAAGCTACAAAAGGGGGCTAGTCCTCATGGTAAGTTTCAGCACAATGTCCACTCGAACCAGAGAGCCGAGACTGGATTGCTATCTTCTGACCGGTGCTCAACTGCAATTAAGACCCTTCTATTGGTGTAGTTCCCATGAAACCATTTGCTATGCTCATAATAGTCAGAAGCTATATAAACCTGACACTAACCCAAGGATAATGAAATCAACTTTTATATTAAAGGAAAGTGCGAGATATCATGCGAAGTGATGCATTAAAACAACAAAAAACTTTTGTATACTAATGGCCAAAGATTAATGTTTATAAATCTTTATATATTTGTTTATTTCTTATGCAGTTTCAGCGCAACCATGTACCCCCAACCAGTTCAGATGCCTGACGGGAGATTGTATCAGCTCGTCAAAGCGCTGTGATGGGAAACCAGATTGCCCCGTTCAATACAGCGACGAACTTGACTGCGGAGGTAGGAATTACTGGATACGTTAACTCAATGCATGTATAAACCCGTGCTCTTTGAAATAAGGAATAAGACTTGAGCATGGGAAAGTACAACTACAGGGCCCCATGGAAATCAGGGCCCATATTCATGAAAGCCTGCTAGCTAATTTCCTTGCTTAGTCTATTTTGGATGACGTGGCTAAGAATTATACAAAAGATCTTTTAGTTGCTAATTAAGGTTAACTTAGAGGGTACCTAAAGCTTACCCAGCTTACCCTAGTTGGGGACTAGGAAAACTGTTAACTGCTCAATAAACTGCACATTTAAAATACACTTGGCAAGGAACTAAGCTAGCGGGGTTTCATGAATATGGGCCCTGTTCTTTATCACTGATGGGGATACCCTGTTTAAACAAGACTAAATAAATAATAAAACAAAACAAATTGCAGGCCTCGGAATAGCAAAGTCAGCCATTTGGCCGCTCCCCTGACTAAACAAAGCCACGTTCGTTCACAGGGTTGAATCTAACGGGCAGAATTTTGAACAATTTAACATTTTAGCACTTCTATCTCATAAAAAGTGTTGTCATTTAAGAGAGGAAGAAATTAGCTAATCCACTGATGCATAAAATGATACATACTGGTCTCAAATATATGAGGAGTAGGTGGCTCAAAATTGTTTTCCGAACTTTTTTTGAGGAGTTTAGTTTGACCGTAAAGGGCCATGTTGAGATGAATGAAACGGTTCATATCAGTTTTGGGGTTCCAGAGTAACCCAAGCTTGCTAATTGGTACAAACAATTATTTGCCAGTAAACAGGTATTATTACAACTCCTTAGTTTGACCTCTGCATTTGTTATAAAGCGTGACCATTTCAGTCTGGTTTCATTGTCCACTGTTTACTAGAGTGAGACTGAATGCCTAGATTTTGTGAATTTGAATTCTGTTATTTCACATTTTACCATCCATGCTGACCTTTTGTGGACAAACACTATGCAAGCACATTACTATATTACTGGTTGAATTATCCTTGACATTAATCAAGACCCCCCCCCCCCCCCAAAAAAAAAGAAAAAAAAAGAAGAAGTTTTTTCTTTGGTTGTGCCCCAAACGGAAAACAAATTTCAATTCAGTTGTACTGTGCATTTATACGATGATAGTGATGATGGTGATGAGGTTATGATGATTGTGTTGTTGATGGTGATGATGATGACGATGATGACGATGATTATAATGATGATGATGATGATAATGATGATGATTATGATTACGATGATGACGATGATGACGATGATGGTGATGAGATGACGACGACAACGACAACGACGACGATGACGACGACTACGATGACGATGATGACGACGATGATGGTTATGACAATGATGATGATATCATATGATGACGATGATGATAATGATGATGATGACAATTGTTGATCATGATCATGGTGATGATGATTGTTGTTATTATTATAATTATGATTAATTATGATTAGTGTTATCATTAACATCCTTCACTTTTGTATCATTTATTTGACAGCTCAATTAACGCCATGTCGGGCAGACTATGAGCGTTGTCCAGGGGCGGGGAACAATCTATGCATCGACCCGGCCCAGAGATGTGATGAACATGATGATTGCCATGACAACTCGGATGAAGATCCTACATTTTGTGGTAAAGTTCATTACATAAAAAAAGATAATATCCTTATATAATAATAATCATCCCAAGCATGAATGACGGGTGGTAATTATGTCAAAATCAGCCCATAGTACAAGCCTCCACACTCACTTTTTTCTACTTGCCCATTCAGGCAAGCAAATCATAATTTTCACATTTTGCTTGCCCAAACAGACAGTTTACTTGCCCCCAAGACAATAAATGTGAAACAAAAAATTAATGATGCTAGGTAACTCGTTCTGCTTTGAAGCTTAATGTTTGCTTGTTTCTATAGATGAGAGGTACACTTAAGAAATTACATTTGTTCATTCCCATATACATGTAGTTGAAAAGAAATGTTAGTTGCCCAATCTGGCAACCAAACTAACCAATCTATGACATTTTACTTGCCTGATCACATCAATTTTTACTTGCCCCGGGCAAGTGGGCAATCGGTAGTGTCGAGCTCTGCAGAATACACAGTGGGAAAGTCGGCTGTCAATTTGCCTCATTGTTCCGGAATGATTGCAGTGTGTATCCATTGACCGAGCTAATAATATTTTTAGTGCTTTGATACCCATCATCATGTGAATAGTGCTTTAAAAAATAATTGTCAATACACGCTCATGAGCAAAATGATGGAATGAAATATTTTGTCAAGATTTTAGTTGAGTGCATGCAAACATTTGTTAACACACTCTGTGCTGCATTTTCAACAAATATTTTCCGTTCAAAGTATAGTTGGGGCTCATTTGGCTGCATTTGTATAATTTTGGTCATTTATACTTGTTCCTACACATGTACTTATAATGTTATTATAAATGAAAACAATTAGCAAAACCAGATTTCTAGTCTAGTGCCATACTATTGAGCACTGGTGTAGCAAAATTGAGCAAAGCCCAGTTTTCTTTGCTCATTTTTTCATTCACTTTATGTTATGTTTTTTTTTCTGGTGATTTGCAATCCTCTATCTTTAAATTCACATATTATTTATTAAAAAAATTATTGTTCTTCTACAGAAAAATTGGGCGTGTGTTTATCATCTGTAGTCTAGCCTATAATAGCCATTTTCAAACGTGCATGATTAAATAATTAAGGCTACCATCATTGTAAAGCGCTGAGATGATTAACAATCATATCATATTATTATTATTACAGCAAATACAGCATGCCCTGCTTCGTACGTGACATGTGCAACGAATAAAAGGTGCGTGTCGGGGGATAAGTATTGTGATGGACTTGACGACTGCGATGATGGATCCAGATCGGATGAGCCAGCTACTTGCTCTTGTGAGTTTTGGGACCATTGGGGGCGTGCTTATTATTCTCTTGTTTAGCCTATAGTCACCATTTTCACCATGTGCATGATTATCCCCTACAGAATGTGTGTTGCAAGCCAGCAACTAGCTTGCAGCTAGCTTAGCGAGCGATCTCTGCCCAAATTAAGCTTGCGAAATATACCGCGCGCTTAAAATCGGCTGCACGCTCACAAATTCAGCTCGAGTATAGTATTGTTTGTGCATTGTGCATTGCCATCATACATGCATCCTGCATTCAAATAAAAGGCCAGCAAAATACTAAAAAGTTTGTTTACCAAATTGGAGAGGAAAAGAGGCAACAAACAATAAGGGTCAAAGATCATTATCCCATACAGGGACAACAAGAATCAACTGCGCGATAAGTAAATAAAATAATTCATGCATTTATAATTGCTAGTCGGAGAAAGCCTTGAAATGGAACACACAAAGGCTGTTTTGTGCGGATATCATGTAAATTGTGACCTAGAGAAATAATAGAGCACTTAATCAAATTACATGCATGCTGTAAAGTCAGGATTATACTTTTATTTTGTTAATAAGGCCTACATGTACATAATAAGGCCTACATAAACCCTCTTGAAATTAACTTTATTAACCCTTTGGATCTTGTGTTTATAAAAGTAAACTACCACACTTTTAGGAGGTCCATTCATCTCTGTATTTACATGTAAATGTATTCTATTTCAAATTTAAGCCAAATCATTTTGCAATTTGTATACAGTAGCTAATAGTTTGTTTATGAATAATGTCTAAACTACATGTATGTATCTTCTCAGCAACAACAATGTGTACATTTTAATATTGTCTAATTTGCTATTAGTTAAAGGGATCAAGTATCTTTGCTGTCATGTGCACAAATTGATGAATCGTTGATAAAATGTATTTTTGTGATCTGATATGTCCACTTTATAGTAATGTGTGAGAATTTCAGGTTAAATGGATGTTATGGCAAAGTAATGAGCAGAAATGCCAGGTGATATTTCCCTAACTCATTGCACGGACTTGGTACACAGTTATAACTTTCCAGTGGATAGTTACAAATCTGATCACTTCACTCGTAAATATCTTTTTAACAAAAGGAAATTTCAAAAAAATGCAACCTGTTCCATGTTTTTATCGGTAATACAAATACAACAAGGCTAAATTAAGAAAGCCATTAGAGTTATAAGTAAGTTTTGTGGATTTGAACAATGATACTAGATCCGTTTCATTTTTTTCTAAATTTACAGTGATTTTGTATTTTTTTCAGCATCAACAACGTGGACCTGCCCCAGCCTGCACTTCAAGTGCAGCAATATTATTAAGTGTATCTTGGATCTCTTGGTCTGCGACGGCGAGGATGATTGTGGAGACGGATCGGACGAACCTATGGACTGCAGTGAGTGCCAAATTATTTACTGACCCTATATAGATTACGTATGATGATGGTCCACAGCATTTGTATTGCACTGTTTATCTGTTTTAAACATGCAGGGCACCCACTCCTCTGATCCAAAAGTTAACTTATGGACTTCACTTTCTTTTGAAAAGATGTGTTTTGAGGCCTGCTTTTAGTAACACTTTCACGTTTTTCAGTGTTGCGCAGCTATATCCAGCATATGGCTGAAAAAAGGGATAGTTACTTCGCACAGAGGCCTCAAATGTGTGTGTGTGGGGGGGTGGGGGGGGGGGGGGGGGGGGAGATGATCACGTGCCCCTTCAACCCCCAAATTTGAAGTGATGAGGGGCCAAATTGCATTTTTGATAAAAACGTTCATGTTTTCCAGTCCTACACAGCCATATCCAGCAATATGGCTGAAAAAAAAAAGTTACTTCGCACAGAGGTCCGGAATGTTTGTGTAGTAGGGAGAGGGAAGGAAGGTCACTTGCCCTCAAAACCCCTAATATTTGAAGTGATGAGGAGCCAAAATGCATTCTCATCCTGCTGTAATTTTCATGTATATTGGAGAAAAATTTTTCAGGCCCCCACAATCATTTTTTTTAAGCAAACTTGACTGTTATTGTGGCAGTAAATCATTCAGACACAAGAATTAATACAAATTGATTGAGACAGTTGAATTAATTTATTTTGATTCTTAAAAGAAGATGTTAGCATTTAATTGTAACACTTATACTAGAAAGTGTATGATGCTTTCATTTGTAGGTGGAAATGTGTGTCGCAGTGGCTATTTCACTTGCCCGACAAAGCGCCACGACGGAGCAAGATGCATTCCCACCACGCAGCAGTGTGACGGTATGGCGCAGTGTTTGAATGCCGAGGACGAAGCAAACGGATGCGGTGAGTATAGATTTTTATCAAGCCTCCTCGCTAATTTTTTTCTCTACTGGCCCATTCAAGCCGGAATATTTTCGGCACCATTGCAGTCCTGAACGGGTTAAACAAATGTTCAAATTTTGATTCTTAGATCAGATTTCTTGAAGTAGATTTTATCAAGTCCTCCTTTGCTAACTTTCTTCTCTACTGGCCCGTTCGGGCAGGTTAAATATCAAGCAAATGTTCCAATTTTACTAGACCCTACAGAAAATTTACTCACCCACTTTTGATTCTTAGATCAGATTTCTTGTAGTAGATTTTATCAAGCTTCCCCGCTTACTTTGTTCTCGACTGGCCCGTTTGGGCAGGTTAAAGGAAAAAGGAAAATTTGAAAAACCCAAACCTGTCAAATGCTTCTATTGTTATAAATACAAATACAACAAGGTACATGTATGAGAGAACCACTAGACTTCTATGCAAGTGATGTGGATTTGGATAATGTCAGTAGATCCCTTTAAATCACAGATGATTAAAACAAAAATCGTGTTTTTTTAAAATTAATTGTTTTTGTTTACTCTGAAATCTTCAAAGGTCTAACAAACGTCTGCGGATCAAACGAGTTCACGTGTGACAACGGTCTATGCATCCTGAGTGCGTATGAGTGCGATCATTATAACGACTGCGGCGATGCATCGGATGAACCGAGCACTTGTGGTAAGTGGAATTCTTGCTTTATGATATAAAATATTAACCCCTTGACCACAGGAACTGAGTAGGTTGTGTCAAAGTCTATGGGGATTTCATAAACTCGTAGGGAATGGGTCAATGTGACCCATTAACCTTTTAACCCCCTGACTATGGGAACCGGGTGGGTTGTGTACAAAGTCTATGGATATTGCAAAATCTCAAAGGGAACGGGTTAAAAGGTTTTTTTCCCAGAAGTGATATTTGACACTTCAATTCTAGACCAAGATTCTTATAAATAATATTTGATATGAAATAAATTTTTTTTGTGAGGTTTAATGAAAAACTGAGTGTAAAATTTGAAAGAGCACACAATTTTAATTATGGCATAATCAACTTAATTTGATCAAAAAATCAGAAACAGCAGAAATCTGATTGGAATAAATGTGGGACCCACATTTATTCAACAAAGAAAAGAAAATATCCAAAATATATAAAATGCCTACACTTCTTTGAGAATATACCAAAGACGTTTTTAAACGGTTCACATTCACAATTTGTTATAAAACATGGTTGAAATCAATATGTTTTTAGAGCGCACCCTCTGGTGTTTTAACGGCTGCTTTTTGAATGATAACAACATTTTAAATTCGCCATTTGTAAGTTTTCTTCCTTTCGGGCATGGTGGAATTATAGGTTGTATAATGATATAGTGCAAGTTTTGGTACTAACATTCAGTTTGACCAAAAACTGTACTATCACTTTAATGTATTTATTCTATTATAGTACCTGTAATTCGGGGGTATACCCTTCATCAAAACAGTGTGATCATTATCAACCTGCCGTGAAACATTAGATAATCTATTAACGCCAAAACAAAGTAATATTGCACTTGTTAGGATTGGGGTATCATAATTATTATTGATTTATCCCTCTTCAGATTACAGGGATTGTTACTCAAATTCTGAGTTCACGTGCGGTAACGGAGGCTGCATTTTGGGCACAAGGCAATGTGATCATAATAAAGACCATATAAACTAAAGCCAAAACCGAAGTATCATATACGTTCAGTAGGAATGGAGAATTATAATTATTATTGATTTATCGTTTTTCAGATTACAGGGATTGTTATTCAACTTCTGAGTTCACGTGCGGTAACGGAGCCTGTATTTCTAGCACAAAGCGATGCGACGGGACCAACGATTGCCAAGATGCATCGGATGAAAGAGACTGTCGTAAGTAAAATATATCTGAAAAAGAGCAAAGAAATTTTCGAATTCTTCGGTTTGATGTCATGTTGTTTATAATAGCTTCTGACTAATAATGAGCATGGAAAATAAGGGGTTTCAGGGACGAGTATCGCACTAGGGTTTTCTATAGCTCAGTCGGTAGAGCCATGGTCTAGCAATCCGGAGGTCTTGGGTTTGAATCACGAAGAAATCCCATTGTCTTTGCTCTTTTACATTTATATTATATATTTCTGGTCAGTTTCTCTATGTATGTTTGATTTTAAATATTGCTGGTTAGTTTACCTATTTTGAATTTGAATTTAATGATAATAAGTAACTTATTTCAAACATATGAAAAAAAAGATTTACTGAGGATTCAAACCAGAGACCCCTGCATCGGTGCTCTACCAACTGGGCTAGAAAGCCCTTGTGCCGCTTGATCATCCCTGAAACCCATTTCGATGCTTGTATAATTGGTCAAGTATGTGACCGGCTATAGCAAAACCCTGCACTTGTCGGTAATTCATGTTTTGAAGAAATGGGCATTTTCAGTGCACATAATGTGTGTAAAAGACTTATGATTGTAAAATTGAAACAGTCATATCTTTGCCAACTATTGACCAATTTGTTAGAACATAGCATCAAATCAAAGCTTGTGATGAGGCCTTTCTAATGGTATGAAAACCAACATTTTGATCTTTACCGACAAGTGCAGGGTTTTGCTATAGCCGGTCACATATTACAAACCCCGACACAATCCAGAAGGATAAGAAAGTAACTTGATAGGGATATGTTAGATGGATCACCAAAGTGATGCAGCTTTATAAAATATATGTTATGAAAGCTCTTTGCAGGTCAAATGTGTTTACCCATGGCAATTATAAGATGCTTACAGTACAGGTATGACTCAGTTTGTGGTCTGTGGAGAAAGTATGTTCATATCAAAATCAGATAATCTAGTTCACATTTTCTTTAAAAATTTGTTGATTTCTTGCGGGTCAAATGAACGGCGGAACGGCAGAACCGCCGATATTTTCGATTTTGGGGGTCTCCAGAAAGAAAAATTGAGCTGAAAAAGAGGAGTCTTGATAAGGGCACATTCCTATAGTGCCAGGTATAGGAAGTAACCCCCATCACCCCCTGGGGATTACAGCTTCTTAAGGGTCAAATGAGTTCACCTGTGACAGACAATAAGATGTGTATAAGACTCATTTTTTTTGGAGAATGCATGTTAACCTGTTTAGGACTGATTGATTTTGCTATAACATGCATTCTCCATAGTCCCAAGACCCCGGTATTATTGGGACCAGTCCTGAATGGGTTGATATCTAATTCAGATAATCTACCTAATCGAAATCACATTTTCTTTTTTGTTGATTTCAGCTTCTTGTGGGTCAGCCGAGTTTACCTGTGACAATAAGATGTGTATATATGACTTAGTTTTTGGTCTATGGAGAATGCAGGTTAACCTTTTCAGGACTGATTGATTTTTGCTTTAACATGCATTCTCCACTGACCCAAGCCTGATTATTTATTCTCGAGACCAGTCCCAAATGTGTTAATATCAAAATCAGATAATCTATTAAAATCAGGTTTTCTTTTTTGTTGATTTCAGCTTCTTGTGGGTCAGCCGAGTTTACCTGTGACAATAAGATGTGTAGAAGACTCGTTTCGTGGTGTGTGGAGAAAGTATGTTAATATCAAAATCAGATAATCTATTCAAAATCACGTTCTCTTTCTTGTTGATTTCAGCTTCTTGTGGGTCAAACGAGTTTACATGTGACAATAAGATGTGTATCCCCAATAGCCAAGTGTGCAACAGTTTCAGTAACTGTCTTGATGGGTCAGACGAAAGGTTCTGCAGTAAGTATATTCTTTTATTTATTAATTGTATTTATTTTATTTCCAGGAAAAGAATAACATTGACATACATGTATGATGACAAAAGAAGAAATCCCCTCGACTAGTGCCTGAGGATTGACAAAAAGGACTCAAGTTCCTGTAAACGGCTCTAATCACTAGTCGATGGGTAACAAACAATACATTAGCACGTACAAGACATAAACAAATCATTAAAGACACATTGATACCGACCATGGAAGTAATACTACTAAAACGATACCACAGTAGGAGGAGGATGAAATAGGTACTGACATAAAGAATATAAAATAGTATTGGCCAAAGAATAGACCAATAAATCCCTGCAATTTGCAGGTACAGTGTCCCAAAATCGCGGGAACATATTAAAGCAAGTACATTTATAGTGTGACTGTTGCTGTGAGTGATTGTCTTATTTGTGTTTTATCAGCTTTTTTTTCTCCATTCATGTGTCTGATTTCATTTAACTTCAATCATTTTATTTAGAAAACTTCAAATAACAAAATATATAGCAACATAGAAGGGCCCTGTTGCAGAAAGAGTTGCAATTAAATGTAAAGTTGAAATTAAATGCAAGTCAGAACATTTGACTAAATGTGTAAATCTGATTGGTTCTAATGTGCATATTTTCTGACTTGCAATTAATTGCAACTTTACATTTGATCTTAACTCTTTCTGCAAGGGGGCCGAGTTCATATACATGTACATCACCAAGATATACAAATAAAATTACATCAAAATGGATAGTCAAATACATTTAATATGAAAGGTTATAAGATAGATGTAAACATACGATACGAAAATACAGAATACCCGTGAAGCCCGGAGAGCTTGAAAAAGGGGTCATCCCCAGATAATTATTACATAACATCACACATTACATTGTAATTCAAAATAGTCTTCTTCATTTAAATATGTCTGAAGCTTTTCTTAGGACCTAAAATATACATGTAGACTGTATACTTTAACTGGTTTTATTGATGTAAATTTGTTTATATATGCTTCTTTCTCTAGGTGTAGATGAATGCCTCTTCAATCCCTGCTCTGGTTTATGCACCGACACACCGACAAGTTACGTATGTTCCTGCACGAACCGCCCTGGCTACAAACTGGGCACTGACAGACGAACATGTGTTGGTAAGTTTATTGATAGAATAGAGGACTGAAAATATTCACATTATTTTTCAGGTAAATGCGTAATGACCGAAAGTGTTATTAATATGTTTTCTTGGAAAACTAGTTACTACCTACAAAATCAGCCAAACGTCACAAACATCTTATGTATAGTTTCTATTATAAAGGCATTTAAAATAGTCTGCAAAATGCATTTGGCCCAAAGAATGAATCGTAACCGACTCAAACAACCCTTTTTTCCTCTTGTAAAGACTACTAATTTGTCTTAAAGGTTACCACCACCCAAAAATAATATTCTTAAATGAATAAGCCGAGACTTCCTGGGATTGTGTGAACACGGATGGGTCATATTGGTGTAGCTGTTCAGCAGGTCATAACATTCCTATAGTTGTTTAATATTTGGAATTATTGTTTAATCGTTCTCAAGTGGTTGTTGTAATAAAACGTTTTTTTAAAACGTTCTATGTCTCATTCTGTTTATGCAGATATAAATGAATGCACGGAGACACTGTGGATGTGCAGTCAGGGCTGTATGAACACGCCTGGGTCTTATCGGTGTAGTAGCTGTTAAGCCAGTTATAACATTCCTATTAGTTGTTTGATATTTGGAATGTTTGTTTAATCGTTCTCAAGTGGTTGTTGTAATAAAAACGTTTTTTTCAAAAGTTCTATGTCTCCTTCTGTTTACAGATATAGATGAATGCGCAAAGACTCCCTGCATGTACAGTCAGGGCTGTATGAACACACCTGGGTCTTATCGGTGTAGTAGCTGTTAAGCCAGTTATAACATTCCTATTAGTTGTTTGATAATTGGAATATTTGTTTAATCGTTCTCAAGTGGTTGTTGTAATAAAAAAAAGTTGTTTTCAAACGTTCTATGTCTCACTCTGTTACAGATATAAATGAATGCACAGAGACTCCCTGGGTGTGCAGTCAGGGCTGTGCGAACACTGCTGGGTCGTATCGGTGTAGCTGTTCAGCCGGGTATACGATTCAGACGGACGGCTCATGCGTTCGCACAACCAGTACAGGTAGGAAAAATATAAACCTAGTCTTTCAAGTGTAGATCCGACTTGTTTTTTAATCTGAAATAGTAAAGGGTATATGAAATTTTTGAAAGCAGAGGTTTTTTCCTGCAGCAAGAAATTTTATCCACATTTTCTCATGTGTATGCAAGACTGATGATACAGGTAGGACAAATATAAACCCGGTCTCTCACATGTACATGTAGATCCGATTTTTGTTTTTGAATTTGAAATATTCAAGGGTATATACAGGTTTTTGGATACAGGCATTCGCACAACCCATACAGGTAGGAAAAAATATAAACCTAGTCTCTCACGTGTAGATCCAAAATTTGCATTAGAATTACAACCAGAGGTTTTTTTCCTTCAGCAAGAAATTGTGTCCACATTTGCTGCTCTTGCAGCAATAAATGGGGACCCAGAAGGATTGGAACGTGGCTCCTTAGCATTGTGTGTACCTATAGGTGACTGGCTGAAATGCTCCCCAGGGAATGGAAAATGTGTACTTCCCCCGCACTCAGCGCTTCCGTAGCATTTGCGAAAACCTCCTTTTAAAGGGACTTAGTAACATTGTCCAAATCCTCAAAATAAAATTTTTATTCTAGCGGTTCCCTTATACCTTGTTGTATTTGTATTAACAATAAAATCACGGGACAGGTTTCGGTTTTTCAAATTTCCCTTTCGTTACAAAGATATGTATGATTGAAGTATTCAGATAAGAAAAACTCCGGGCGAGTTTTTCTTCCGTGTACAAAGTGAGTGCAGTGAGTTACTGAATATCACTTTGCATTTTCGCTCATTACTTGGCCATACAATGTCCATTTGACTTGAAATTTTCACACAATACCCTGTGGACATATGAGATAACAACAATATACATTGCATCAACCATTCATCACTTTTTGCACATGTCAACAAAGTTACTAGATCCCTTTAATAATAATGATTGCCTGTGACTGTCGAAAGACGAATACATGCGCTTTTTTTGTAGCCGCCATTATTATTATTATTATTATAATTCATTTTATTCAATTGATTTGTTTTTGCTGTTCAGATGTAGATTCCCTGCTGTACATCACAAACCGCTACTACATCCGCAACTTCGACACGGACCACACGACAAACGATCAGGAGATCGTCGCGAGGGACTTTGAGTACGCGGTCGCGATCGACTTTGACAGTCGCAGCAACATGATATTCGTGTCGGACGTCATCACCAACTCCATCATCGGGATGGAGCGGGATGGGAGTAGGAAGACAACCGTGGTCAATGATGATGCGCACAGCGTCGAGGGACTCGCTGTGGACTGGGTTGGCAGGTAAGGCAGGGCTCCACACTTACATTTTTTGTCAGTGGCCCGGTCGGGCCAGTGAAATAATTTCTTCCCTTTTCTGGTGGCCCGAAAGAAAAATTGACTGGCTCGAAAATTTAATTTCATGAATAAACTTTTCACTAGGGTTAGTTACTATTCGAAATATCACTCTTACCTGATCAAACCAGTGATTATAAATGAAGCATGACATGGAAGAAAACAAGATTTTGTCAATTTTGTCAATGTCGGGTTTAAAATCTGCTTCCCCGATCGGGCCACCAAAATATGACTTTTATACATTTTTGCTGGCCCGAAGTGCAATTTCACTAGCCCCGGGCCAGCGGGCCAGTGCGAGTGTCGGGCCAGTGCGAGTGTCGGGCCAGTGCGAGTGTCGAGTGTCGGGCCAGTGCGAGTGTCGAGCGGCATAGTCGGTCATATCAGTGTTTCGGTCTGATTCAGGATTAACTAATTTTGGTATATGCATTCTCCTTCATAGACTGATGCCCGAATATTTTTGGGACTTGTCCTGAACTGGTTATAATGAGCGAAAGTATATAAGAAACAAAATTGCAAAGTGACATTTGCTATTGGTAAATACAAGGACAACAAGGCATGTGAGAACTGCTAGAGCTCTAAGTAAGTTTTATTTGGATGTCGGTCATCATCACCAACTCCATCATAGAGGCATGTGATAGAAGTTGCAGAGTTAGATGGGAGTCAGCCGTCGAGTCATTGAATTATAATAAAATGAAATAAGGGCATCATTTATTATGATGAAGTGGCCGGAGTGGCCGGAGGCATTATATTTTCGGGTTGTCCGTCCGTCCGTCCGTCCCGTTTTCGTTCTCGCGATATCAAGAACCGGTTGACGGATCAATTTCAAACTTGGTATGAGTGTACATATTGGGGTGACAATGATCTGATTAGATTTTGGGGGTCATGAGGTCAAAGGTCAAGGTCACAGGGCGCAATATATATGCAAAAATAGCTTGTAATGGCAAAATCTATAGACTTTGTACACAACCCACCGGTTCCCGTAGTCAAGGGGTTAACTATTATCATTTATCATTTATTAGTACAAATTTTAAAAATTGTTATTATTGTTAATTACCTCTCATAACGATCTCTCTCCTTAGAAAACTGTATTGGACCGATCGTCCTCGGAGGGTGATAGAAGTGGCCGAATTGGATGGAAGTAACCGGCGAGTGCTCAAGAGGGACAACCTGTTTGAAGTCAGGGGTATAGCCGTACATCCCAAGCGAGGGTGAGTAATTTGAGAGAAAGATTTCCTTCCCGGGGGGGGGGGGGGGGGGGGGGGTACTCACGTATATTGGGTATACGGGGATGTGCCGCTGGGAAGGGTGACTTTTCAAGAAAGATCCTTAGACATGGGTCCCCTTTTCATCAAAAAAATCCTTAGACATGGGTCCCTTTTTTCATATTTCCCCTTTTTTATACAGGATTTTGGGATTTGCCGATGTGAAATTGCCAAATTTTTCAAGCTCGCTACGCTCGCTAACTTAAAACCACAAAATTTGCGGGAAATACACCCAAAACATGCGCCGCAGTCGAAAAAAAATCCTTAGACATGGGTCCATTTTTCGCAAAAGGACCCTTAGATGTGGGTATGGGTTTGGAGGTCTCAGCCGCACACCCCCGTCCGACTATAATCTTCCTCAATAATGTACATGTTGACTGATATACTATTTACCTGTTTGAAGTACTAAGTAAAGGGTACAGCCATACATTTGAATACTTTGAGAACAGATTTCCATTCTCAATAATGTAAGTTGACTGGTATACTACTTGTAATGAGTGGACTCAAGAAGTGCGCCATCTCAGGTGAATTACTATATAGGCATTGACATGTAATATCGGGAGTCATTAACCAGGCATTGTATGAGCTGGGCGATCGATCTACAAGCAGTTAATAAAGTAAGCTTCCAACTAATACTCGTGTGTCTTCTTGTATTATATCACAACACTATTTATATAAAATTGGTACTTTGTTATGGTACATATAATACATGTATGTAGTGAGGATTACAGTCTACATCAAGAGGGAAAACCTGCTTGAAGTCATATAGCCATAGATCAAAAGGGAGGGTGATACATTTTGGAAATGATTTGCTTCTTTATCTTGCACAAGTTTATACGAATTTCCCTGAGATGGCAGTGCAAAGGCAACCATTTCATGAGTTAATGTTGAATAAATTTGTACAATTGAAGCATTAATAATTTTGAATATTCTTTTTTTCTTTTGTAGCACCCTGTACTGGACGGACTGGGGGCTAAGGGCCTACATTGGGCGTATGGGAATGGATGGCTCTAACTCCATGGAAATCCACAGCAGCAATATCGCCTGGCCAAACGGCATCACGATTGACTACTTTGCCGACAGGATCTACTGGACGGATGCCCACTTGGATCAGATATCGTAAGTAGCGCGCACAGTGGTGTAGCTACATACAGGGGACATGTGGGGGGGGGGGAGGGGGGGGGGGGGGTGCGGAGGCACATACCCCCAATATTCTGAAATGGTAAGGAAATAATAATACATAGTGTGCCTCCAAATCAATTGGACCAAGCTTTGCCATTGAGAAATATCAATTTTTACATGGTTACAGTTTGTCGTTTAGGTCTTTTTCAAGAACCCATTTGGGTATTAACAGCTAACTTTGTAATGATGATTTCTTTAGTTATTGACTATAACCAATGCACTGTTTCATAACATCTCCAACTTGCATTCATTTTGAGTAATTACTGTAATAACATCCACATTGACACAATAAATAGTCATTGCAATAGAAGTTTGAAATCAAAACTTAGACTTCAATATAAACACATTTTACATTTCTCTTGTCCTGTATTCATAAATCAATCATAAATTTACCATTCTTTTTCATTTCACATTTTCTTACCTTGCCATTGATTACAGATTTGCCGACCTGGACGGAAACAATATTCACGAGATCGCCAACGACGACATGGTTCACCGCATCGCGCATCCATTCAGCATCACCGTTTTCGAGGACTACGTGTACTGGACAGAGTGGAACGTTAAGACAATCTACCTGGCACACAAACTGACCGGTGCGCAGGAGCAGGAATTGACCACGACAATCCACCGGCCATTCGACATCACAATCTACCACCCACTGAGACAAGATAGTTGTAAGTTAAACATCATAATATTTTATCAACAAATTTTCCAGTCTGAGTAGCCAAATCATTTTGATTGTTACAATCTACCAATTCCACATAAATTTACTGACCGGTGTAGATCTAGAAGAGAGATATTGACGACGACAATCCACCGGCCATTCGACATCACAATCTACCACCCACTGAGACAAGATACATGTAGTTGTAAGTTAAACATCATAATATTTTATCTATAAATTTTCCAGTCAGAGTAGATAAGATCATTTTGATTATTACAATCTACCAAACACATGAGTTGACTGACCGGTGCAGATCTAGAAGAGAGATATTGACCACAACCATCAACTGGACATTTGACATCGAAATCTATCACCCACTGAGACAAAATAGTTGTAAGTTAAACATCATATTACAGTTTATAAACAAATTCAGAGAAAAATAAACTAATTAATGCGGACTGGACCCCAAAGTACTCTGGCTTTGGTCTATGGAGAACACATGTTGTAGAAAAATCAGAAAGTCCTGATGTGGGTTAAGATTATCGCAATCTACCTAGTTACAGTACGTTAAGTGAATGGTGTGGAAGAAGGAGAATTGACCATGAAAATCCACCGGCCGTTTGTCATCCATTGAAACAAGATAGCTGTAAAATAAAGTTTAACTTGCAATTGCCATTGTAAATCTGTTAAATAGAGGGTGCAGCCACCTGTGCCTGATAGCCGAGGGAGGCTCGACCTTCACGGATGGACGCGCCTGCACTGAACAATGCACTCTATGAGTAGATGATAGGAAAGACCTATGGGTCATAGGAATGCAAGATTTCTTTTTTTCCTGCCAGACAGCTTGGGTGCTTTTATCTTTTGTTTTGTTTTGTAAATTCCCTGTTCATTTTGTATTGTTACATTGTACTTTGTTTGAAATGCCGAATAAACAAAAATAATAATTATAATAATATGTTAAGTTTATCAATTGATCTATTCCTTGATTTGTTTAACTCGCAGCTCTTGTGAACCCTTGCGGATCCGACAACGGCGGGTGCAGCCACCTGTGCCTGATAGCCGAGGGCGGATCGACATTCACCTGTGTGTGTCCAGATCAGTACATCATGGGGGCGGACAGTAGCACCTGCATTGAACAGTGCACCGACCGTCAGTATCACTGCGACGCCGACGCCGACTGCATCCCGTGGTACAAGCGGTGCAACGGAGAGGGAGACTGCTCGGACGGGCAAGATGAAAGAAATTGTCGTACGTCATTTTTGATTGCTCAAATGATAGCTAATAATATTGTCGGCCAATAGGCCTTGTCCGTTATTGACCAATTAGGAGCGTACTCGCTCATGCGGGATAGCGCGTTGGAGCCTACCGCAGGGTATAAAACATGCTTGCTTACAGTAGATTGTATCACCTGATGAAGTGTTGCAGCGGCGCACGAAACGTCGTGATCTTTTAGATTCCTTGTTGACCATACATTGCGAGACAAACGAATATCACTAGCGATATTATTTTTGATTATATATCCGCACTGAGTAATATATTTAGCATTAATATTGTTCATGTTTTCAATTTTTAGTTGTATGATCGTATGATGAGTTGTTAAAGATCTGATTCATTCTCTTGTTTAACCCGGTCCCTACGAGTTTATGAAGTTCCCATAGACTTTGTACACAACCCACTCGGTTCCCGTAGTCAAGGGGTTAACATTTAATAGTATATTTTAATACGTGTGGTTTTACACCACCATGGAAACCGATACTTATAAGCAACAGTATATTTTAAATCGGGACAAATTCTATTTCAGTGCGATGGTGGATCTCGTATGGTCTACTGTTTGTTCGACACTTTCAAAATACAAATTGTCCATTTAAACAAAAATTGGAATATGATGAATTTCTTTTTCGACTAAAAATTCTTTGGGGTGCAATAAAAAAAAAACTTTTCTTGTTTTGTTTTTAAAATTGCTAACAATATAAATATGATCATTTCTTCTTTTGGCTATTAAATATTTATTTTGATTCAATATCTTTTTGATTTAGCCGGCACGAGATCCTGTGATCCGAGCCTGTTTCAGTGCGCCAGTGGATCATGTATTCCCGTCTTCTGGTTGTGCGATGGAGAAAATGACTGCCCGGGTGGAGATGATGAAGGGAGATGCTGTAAGCTTAAAGGGATAGTTAGAGTTTTGGTATAGAGGGTGCTACACAAAATAATTTTTTGTGAGATAATGAAAAACTTGAGTGTCACATTTGAAAGAGCATACAATTTTAAATGACAGAATAAACTTTATTTTATCAAAAATCGGTTCAGAAATGGCTCAAATATCCATAAACATAACCATTTGTAATAATTGTGGGACCCCACAATTATTCGATAATTTTGAACCAGTCGTTACAATTTTTTTTCTTTTCAATGCATCCTTTTTTCAAAAAATTACAAAAGAGGTTTTTAAATAGTTGTTGATTATCTCTCTATCTAATCACTCTTTCAACAAAACATCACATGCACAATATTTTATTTAAAATGGTTGAAACCGCTGAGTTTTTAGAGAGCGCCCTCTTGAGTCTTTAATGGCTCTTTTTGAATGATAACAGGCTTTTTACTAAGTCATTTGTAATTTTGTATTCCTTTAGATCACGGTGGAGTTAAAACTATTAGTTTGTAATTTAATGGTGCAGGTATTGGTTAGTAAAATTCAGTTTGACCAAAACTGTACTCTCTTTACCAAAACTCAACTATCACTTTGATAATTAACCTGGCCCCATGTCCATCAA
This sequence comes from Echinarachnius parma, assembly GCA_037951105.1. Classification (NCBI taxonomy): domain Eukaryota; kingdom Metazoa; phylum Echinodermata; class Echinoidea; order Clypeasteroida; family Echinarachniidae; genus Echinarachnius; species Echinarachnius parma. The sequence continues at coordinate 24,645 of JBAMJV010004343.1, forward strand.
ACCACACTAGCTTGAAAAGATTCCTTAAATAGGGTTAATTGGGTACGCCTTGCGTACTCTCTAATGATAACCCAAGTTATTAACTAAATGATCTTGTGTTTCATTCTTAGTCACATCATCCAAAATAGTTATTTAAAGGGAAAACACTTTGCATTAAAAATACTGTAATAAAATTGGAAGGACAATCTTTTGTTAATTTTCATAACAATACAACACTGATGCTCAACATATTTGTCTCATATTTTGGTGCTATATACATGTATATTCACAGCTCCGGATTCGTGTGACGAGTGGACGTTCGGTTGTCAGTCAGGGAAGTGCATCCCGCGCTGGGAGGTCTGCGACCGCACCCCGGACTGTTCTGGCGGGGAAGATGAGGATACAGCAATATGCAGTAAGTTAAATGGATAGTTCAGTTATAGTCAAACTGAATTAAAGTAAGTAAACCTTGCAAGTTATCATTAAAGGAACTAAAGAATACAACATACTTTGGCACTTATTCCATAGTTGATGACTTGTAAACTAGGTCTGCCGAACAAAACTCCATGAAAATAAACACAGTAGTGATTTTAGGCTAATTTTCTGATACCAAATCTCACTTAGCAGCCAGTTTACATTTGGGGTCCAAAATCAGCAGCATGCTTGACATGTGATTGACAATTCATCGGCTTACGTCATCTACATAATTTAGATTGGCGTCGTGTACGGGGCGAAGTTCTTTAGATGATGTCACATTTTGACGATTCAAAAGGGGGCTTTCCCAGGACAATTAGATATTTACTAATCACCCCAAAATTGATTGATTTCATGGGAAATGACTGCCAAATTTTTTTTCTTGAGGAAAAATTACTTATAGAGAGCCTAATTATGAAAATTAGGCCTCCTTTAAAGGGATCTAGTAAAATTTTCCAAATCCTCAGAATCCAGATGGAATTTTTCACACAATACCCAGTGGCCATAGCAGATAACAGCAAGATACATTGTATCAACCATTCATCACTTTTTACACATGTCAACGCAGTTACTAGATCCTGTAAGAGCTACTCCGTTGTCTATGAGGATTAGTGCCTGAAAATTCCTTTGACTGTTAAAAAAATAATGATGTTTGCGATGAAGCGCCTAATATTATTGTTAATCATCTCGAAGCGCTTTACATTATTACCCCGGTCATCGGACACACACTCACAATCAATCCGCACATGACGTGCACATTCTGCTCCCTTGTGAGCAATGCATTCTGGCAGCCATATGGCGCACTTGTACGGTATACAAGTACAATTGCATGCACGTCCCAATTCTACCGTGTCCCCATTTATACACCTGGGTAGAGAGCAGCAATAGTGAATAAACGAGCATGATGACTTTTTAATTAGTCTAGCAACTGCAGACCCTTTTAATTGTGTTTCGTATTTGTACTTGATGTTCACCATTGAACCAAAATGTTAACATTATTTTGGTTATTAAGCACAATCCAAAGTGATTCAATCAGATTTGTAATGTTATAGGGCGATTTGTCTGTTAAAGGGGACCACCAGGCAAAGAGCAACACATAATTATATGTTTTAGTACCTTTGTGTGATATTAAAAAGATGCCCAACACTTTGCAAAGGCTTGTGTTATTCATAAACAATACAATTAATTACCAACACTTACAAAACCAAGATGGCCTCATGGTTCTGTATGCGCCAAACGTGTGAGAGTGCGTCAATTCTATTCACGCGTACGTAAGAAGACGATAGAATCACGGATGATGCGTTCGTCCTAGACAAAAGGTAGTCTTTGTCTGCAGACCCTTTGACCACATGCGTTAGTATGGTTATGCATTGTCAAATCATATGATTTTTCTGGAAACATATTTTTTTGAACTTGTTGATGGAATGGACTACTTAAAAGGTTACTTTTCATTTAAAAGAATATTTTTCTTGGGTGGTGGAACCCTTTAATGTTGTAAAAGGATAGAAATAATCCATGATACATAGATTTAGAATAGAAAGGAAATGACCCGGAGATTTAGACTACAATGCGATTGTCTTTTTGCATCATTTTGAGACCATTTTCACTGAGAACTTAAGAATTTTACCATCTTGATATACATAGTTTCCTTTTGGTTTATGGAATGCTTCATTGAATATGACTGCAAAGAAAATATCATTTTTTACAATGTTAAAGGGACTGCATGGGTTGTCACAACCTATAATTCTGATGTATACCTCGATCTTAGCTTTCAATAATTGTATGTTATTATGGTTATTGCTTTTGTATTATTTTGTTTTTGTTCTTGTTCTTGTTTTCATTTTTGTTTTTAATTCCCTTCTTTTACTTTTGGTGTTGTTTTTGTTATTATTTATATTTCTTAATATAGTAATTGTTATTATTATTATTACTATCAACAGCTAACCCGAGTACCACGTGTGCAGAAGGCTACTTCTCCTGCGACAACGGCTTCTGCGTGCCCGATGCCTGGGTCTGCGATCTGGACAATGACTGCGGGGATGGGTCCGATGAGCCACACGATATGTGCCGTAAGTAGACTCAATAGCTGGGATTCTCATGAGCGGGTTAAATTTAGCCAGGGCTTTAAGGTTCATACAATGTTTATTTCTGTAATACAATCTTCGGAGTGATGTGTGTTAATTCCAGGTTGAGCGTATGTTATTATATGGCGGAGTATGCAAATTGATATTTGCTAACTCACTGCATTAACTTTGTAGCCTACACAGTTGAAACTCTTTCAGGGAGACTTTCAAATTAAAACATTTCAATCATAATGTCAATATATCTCTCTAACGAAAGAGAAATTTGGAAAACCTCAACCTGTTCCATCCTTCTATTGTCGGTTATTGCAAGTACAACACATTATGTGAGTACTGCTAATTAAAATTTCTTGAGTTTGCCAATGTTACTATATACATGTAGATCCCTTTAATTGTCCATTTCAGATGAAGCAACTTGCCCTGCCGGATGGTTCTCGTGTGAAAAGTCTTACCGCTGCATACCCAACTTCATGCGCTGCAACCTCAACAATGACTGCAGGGGGGATGACATGAGTGATGAGGAGGGTTGTGGTAAGTCAAACACTCTGTGAAAAAATGGTGATGATGATGATGATGATGATGGTGATGGTGGTGCATGAGGATTATGATGATGACGACGACGACAACGACGACCGACGATGATGATAATGATAGTGATGTGATGTGATAGTGGTGGTGGTGGTATTTGGTGTCGGTGGTGGTGGTGGGGGTGGTGGTGGTGGTGGGGGAGATGATGATGATGATGATGATGATGATGATGATTATGGTTGTGACGATGATGTTGTTGATCGAGATGGTGATTAAGGTGATGATGGTGATAATAATGAACACTATCTGCATTTAACTGTAAGAATTACTTAAGAGTGATAAACGGAATATAGAAAAGCTATTCAACATAATGATTAATTGTCTCTTTTCTGTTATGATTCACCAACAGCTGAAGTGACATGCGATCCCATCGGTGACTTCCGGTGCAACAATCACAGATGCATCCCGAAGCGCTGGGAGTGCGATTTCAACAACGACTGTGGGGACGGCTCGGACGAGTACTCAGGATGTGGTGAGTAGAACTAGACCCATTCCTCTCTCAATTCTGTTTTTTTTTTTACGAAGATGGACCTAACTATTATGGAAATCCATTTGTAGCCTAGGAATACAATTATACTTTTTTTTATAAATGTTTCATCAAGTACATGAATTCTCCTTGATAATAGAAAATATTAATGATTTGAATCATTTTTTACGAAGATGGACCTAACTATTATGGAAATCCATTTGTAGCCTAGGAATACAATTATACTTTTTTTTATAAATGTTTCATCAAGTACATGAATTCTCCTTGATAATAGAAAATATTAATGATTTGAATCAACATTTCATGCCTTTAAAATGGACTTTTAAAACAATAGTGCCTTTCCATACAGTTAAGTTCAACTTACACGTAGGATCTTTGTGAAACGCCCCCAGAAGTCCACATAGACTTTGTACAGAGCCCATCAAGGGGAGGCAAGGGGTTAACCAAGCCTACAAGAAACTGGGGAACTGAAGTCTATAAGCTAGTCAATTTAAAAGCTTTGGGGGAAAACAGTCTAAAGGTTATCTACATGCATGTATACATATGTATATGTGACAGGCTATAGCGAAACCCTGCACTTGTCAGTAATTCATGTTTTGAAGAAATTGGCATTTAAAGTTCACATTGTGTGTGTGAAAGACCTTAATTGTAAAAGATATCTTTGCCAATTATTGACCAGTTTGTCAGAACAAAGCATCAAATGAAAGCTTGTGGTGATGCCTTCCTAATGGTATGAAAATCTACATTTTTATTTTTACCGACAAGTGCAGGGTTTTGCTATAGCCGGTCACATATACATGTATCAGTCTGGCATGACTGTTGATCATAGTATGGGAATCCCCATACATTAAAAACATGAACAGCAGCATAGCAACACAAGTATACGTACACTGCGGCCCTTTTTTTGTTACGCATACAGAGCATCATGAATATGCAGCCGTAGCCATAATTGGGAGGTGATTATTAAAGGCTATTGGATTAAATTAAACTCAGTATTAAACCCAGTATTGCTAGCCTCAACAATTTGTTAAAGGGGACCACCAGGCAAAGAACAACACATTATTATATGTTTTGGTACCATTTTGTGATATCAAATAGATACCCAACATTTTGCAAAGGGTTGTGTAATTCATAAACAAAGCACTTAATTTCCACCACTTACGGAACCACTGCTATTTCCTGGTTCCATACGGGCCAACCATTTGCGAGTGCGCCAATGCTATTCACACGCACGTTTGTAAACAATAGATTCCCGGGCGATTCGTTCGCTCTGCACACGTTGCAATTCACCGCACACATAGCAGTCTGCGTAATTCAGACCGCATGAATGCATGCTTTAGAATGGTGATGCGTTTCCAATTACATATTTTTGTGAACTTGTTGATGGAATGGAATACTAAAGATCTTACCTTTCTTTAATAAGAATATTATTTTTGGGTGGTGGTACCCTTTAAATATTATCATCGTTGTCATTATCATTATCAGTGTTATTTTAATTCCTCTGCAGTTTATCGTGCATGCATGTAGTGAGAGCGAGTTCCGATGCAATTATCAGCAGTTTATCTTTAAAGTCCAAGCTGGTGTGTGATAGTGTGTACCGTTGCTCCGATAGATACGCACGACTCCTATTATACTCTTTTGTTTCTCAAACTGCAGTAATTTATTACCATTATCATCATAATTATTATCACTATTATTGTTATTTTAATTCCTCCACAGTGTACCGTGATTGCAGTGATAGCGAGTTCCGTTGCCTTAATAATCGGTGCATCCAAGGCAAGTTGGTATGTGACGGTTTGTACCACTGCTCCGATGGATCAGACGAGGGCAGTACTTGCAGTAAGTATCGGATATATCTATGTATAAATATATCTCCAATCTCTGTGTCTCTCTCTGTGGCCCATCAACGATCTGTAGCACAGATTTTTCCATAGTACGCATCTGTCCCAATGCGCTCTATATCCATATTCGAAGCAGCCATGCATCGCTAGGAAACAGCGCGCAATATAGAACTAACACGTCCGTAGTGTTCACGGGTACCGTACCACATGTACAATTAAATAGCGGATTTCGAGAGTGTGAGGGTTTTTGCACAAAATTTCAACGACCAAAGCCGAAACACAAATTAAAATCACACAAATAATAATGAATTTGTTATTGTTCTGCACACTTCAGGATTAGTTGACACGAAGGTATCAAGTATGTAATTCAGTGAATGTGAAATCATGTCACTTGCATTATTAGTCTTTTTATTAGAATAATTTATACAACACGTCACATGTGTTGTTGTGTGAGGAAGTTTGACGGCCTGAACTTTGACTCTCGATAGATGCTGCATGCTCAGCGGTCTTAGGCCAGAAGTTACGGCGCGGGTGCTTAGTGCGGACACATAGTGGCCGTTGGCAACTAGTTTATGGATATTTCAGCTGTTTTTGTCATTATAATTGTGTGCTCTTTCAAATTTTACACTTGGCTTTTCATTACCTCACAAACAAATAATGTCTCAAGTGCCCTCTATACCTAAATTTAACTATCCCTTTAACTCATAATTGAGTGGCAAACTCGCAATTTCTCGAGTTACCATACACACAAATGCCATAGAGCAATTCCTGGCACTCAAAGTGTTAAAGGGTACCACCATCCAAAAATAGTATCCTTATAAATGAAAGGTAACATCTTTAGTATTCCATTCCATCAACAAGTTCACAAAAATATGTGTCCAGAAAAAAAAATAAATTGGAAAACGCATCACCATTCTAAAGCATGCGTTATGGGGTCTGTATGTACGAGACTAAGTGTGTGCAGAGCGAATGAATCGCCCAGGATTCTATTCTCTCCGAACGTACGCGTGAATATCATTGGCGCACTCGCAAGTGTTTAGCCCGTATGGAACCAGGAAATAGTAGTGGTTCCGTAAGTGGGGGAAATTAATTGCTTTGTTTATGAATTACACAACCCTTTGCAAAATGTTGGGTATCTATTTGATATCACAAAACGGTACCAAAGCATATAATTATGTGTTGTTCTTTGCCTGGTGGTCCCCTTTAATATCTTTAATTGCTTTTCTCTTTGTGTTATTTCTCCAGCTCATATAAATTGTGAAGTCGGCTACAGAAACTGTGCGTTTGGCGCCTGCATCAATGAAACGCTATTCTGCAACGGCGTTCCAAATTGTTACGACGGGTCAGATGAGAGAGATTGCGGTATGTATTTTCTAGAACAATTAATCTATGGTCAGGACATTGAAGTTTCCGCAGCATCCAGGTACGCGCAATTAATTTTGCGCATTTGATTTGCAGCATGTATGGCAAAGTGGCCGTAGTAATGGCACAGTGTGCGTGAAATTAGATTCCCCTCAGTTTTGTACGTGTATGAAAATGCCTCTGAAATAACAGTGAAGAAAGCTACAACAGCTGTACAAAAAAATGCCCAAACAAATGAATGGGAAAATTTGTGTGCTGTCTTCGATGCCAGTTGTTTTTTTACGATAAAAATGTGATAAAATAGATCATAGCTATGACATTGAGTAATCTCAAAATGAAAACATGTTCATTTTAATACTGCCAATATTCTGAATCAACAACTGGTATTCCAATCCTTAAGAAAATCAATATATGTCTACTCACATTGGTGAAATTAAAGTAAGGTGCATGATCTTCGATACCACCTTCAGACCCATTAACATTTCTACATCTCAAATTGTCAATATCTTTAAATCTTGATTTAAAGGACAATGAAACTATGGCTTTCGGCTATTATTATCATTTAGAGGGTGAACAGACATTTAATTTGATACATAACTTGGCCATTTTGGCCTACTGGATCCCATGAAATCCTTATGTGAACATACCCAAATTTTACTAATTCTTACGGCGGCAACAGATGATACTGTCCGTTAGGGACAGCCTTGTTGCCATTTTTATTGCATGCACTATTTAAGGTATGCATGATCGTACGCGCGCGATATGCACCAGTATACACAAATACAGTACACGTCGCTGCGCGCCTACTCGCTTCGATATAGTTCAATCAGCTCAGCTCAATCACTCAGTCAGTCAGTTTGTGTTTACTATCGCTCGAGTTATCCTACTGGTGAAATTATTGTGATATTTGTCACTTGTTTATGTAGTTGTATCATATTTGTTGACACCAGTGACACTAAAAGTTGTAGGAGGATTCAGGTGACAAACTAGACTGTTGGTAGCAGTTTTGCTACGTACGTACGTAAGATCAGAGCACGTAACTGTACTGGTGCATATCGCGTGCGTACGATCATGCATACTTAGTGCATGCAATAAAAATGGCAACAAGGCTGTCCCTAACGGACAGTCAGATGATGGGAGTGGCCATGTTCTTGTAATTACCCGACATGCTTTGCAAACTCTGACGTATGTGCTTAGGGCCGAACAAAAAGCTTTTCACTGATTTGCAGACTCGTCAAAGTGTCTACAAGTATTCAAACAATGGTTTGAATTGGTGTTATTGAAATGCAGTAATGCATATCATTGACCGTATGTCTGCACACACCTATAATTATGGCGGCCTCCAGCGTTCGCGTGAATAGTAGTGTACTCGATAGTGTTTTCACATATTTCTTCCAAAGCAGAATTCTGAGTCGGGGTAATGTTATGTATAATAAACAAGCATATTACGATGTATAAAGTAGGATAAACTCTATTCTAGAGTTGCATTGCCCTTTAAATCCATTCATTTCATTTCATTGGCATGATATTTGGTACGTTTGTCAAAAAGTATTGTTGGGTTTGATTGTTGTACAATAACTAGATGCTCTTTTGGAATTTGCATTAAATGCATGTAAAAAGTTGTAATGAATGATAATGCAATTTCTTTTAAATATGTCACCCTCCCCAACAAAAATATTGTGTGTGTGGCAAGCCAGCAACTAGCTTGAGGCTAGCTTGCGGCTAGCTTGCAGCTAGCTAGTGGCAAATTGTTAGCATGCAGCAGATTTTAAGCGTGTCAGATAGCGTGCAGGAAAATCCGCTAGCTTAATTAGTTTCAGCGGAGATTGCCTTTAAAGCTTACAGCTAAGTACCGCAGCACGCTAGCCACAAGCTACCTGCTAGCTTGCGACCACTTATATTTCTGTAGGGGCTCTCACTTAATTGTGACTGATTTCTGTGGAGGGTAATTATGACAGTTAATTCAAATTCATTTATTATGTAACTTATTTTATATTCATTCATCTCACAGAACATTTTTTCATTCTTTTTTTCCATCCATTTATTTTTAACCAATCAGATGAATACCAAGGGATATTAGGTTCCTATAGTCCGTATAGTAAGACAAAATATTGTTGCAACCTCTCATTTTTTGTTTGAAACATACATGTAGTCTCCGTACAACCCTGTACACAAATTGACAATGCCGGCAAATTGCTTTTTTTGATCAATCAAATTGACCAGACAAATAGGTTAAAACCATATGGCTTTGAGTGAATTGAGCTGTGCTCTATCATGACGTGATTGTCCCATTAGCTTGTCTTCCACCATCGTGGTGATCAATTTTATCATTTTTGTTTCCGTATCGACCACATTCTTATCAGTTGTATTACTGCTGTCAACAATCCTAATCCTCTAATCCTCTGCTGAGACATTAGCGCCCAGGGGCTAGAGATAAGAAGTGCCAATCCTGATAAAATGTACTGGATGCAAGCTTGAGTGCTCAAAAATCACTACCGCTCCTCAGCCCTCCAGGAGCAGTATTCAGCTAGCTATAGAATTACCTAATGATACAGCTTTCTCTACCCGGGTCATGTTACACTATTGGACGCAGACATTGAGTAAATACAGTCAAACATGTGTATATTGCATGACCACCCAAATGAAACAAGCAAAATGGGTACTATAGGCATGGTTCCATAGCATTGCTTTTCCCTGCAAGGGATCACTTTTTGTAGCCACCATAGGAAGGTTGGCTGCTATATAGACAGATGGCAGCTTTGACTGCATTTACCACTGACAAATTTGAATGAAAAATAATGCTTCTTTGTTTCTTGCATGAAATCCTTACTTTAAAGTGAAACCGGTAAAGTGTCTAACTCCACGAAAAGTGTTGTTTGGCTTATGGTAAGAGAAGAATAAAATAGGGTTAGATTTTTTTAAGTGCCCCTTTAGTATGACGATATCTATCATTGATAATCATTCAGCTCAAGAGCGTTAATGAACGGTCATAAACCCCATACACGTTATACAGTAATTCGTTGTAAAAGCTGACGCAAATTTTTGCTTTCTTAACCAGGAAAGCAGTGTTCTTTTTCAATCAAACTGTCACACATCATTCGGACATATCTTACAATGATTTTGGTATAGGATTGAAGTCTCAAATGTAATTTTGGGCAATATCTGACACTTTACAGGTGCACCTTTAATAAGAAAGAGACTTGTACCTTGATATGATGAAATAAAACAAAACAAATACCTGCCAATTAAGTGCTGACAATTATTACCACTAGGGAAGATATTGATAACAATGAGGGAAAAATTAGAGTCTGACATGCATAACACACTCGAAGGTCGTTTGTCTGGAAAATTTTTCTTTGATAATGATCAAAGCTACTCTACGTTGCCAATTTGTATACAGAGAGTTGGGAGAATTTGTGAGAACAATGAGGTGTTCACTCATCGATGACATAATTATATCTTTATCAAGCTCCCAAATACCCCCAAAGTATGCTGCTGCTAATTATACCCCCTTTGATCTGAACTCTTCCCCTTTAATAGCAATCTGATTCCCCAGCTTTTTCAATCACTTTTGAATATACACAATTAATAAGAAATGGTTTCTTTGAAGTTTTTTGTAACAAAGTTTAATTTCTTTATTTTGTTTCTCTTTTTATTTTCTGCCAGTTCATAGGCAAGGGTGATTGTCATTTTTGTGTGTAAACTGAATGTGATTTGTGCATGTATTTATGATATTGGTTGTAATTTTTTAAAATCCCTCTGGTGCATAAAAACTGAATTTGATGTAATGCATGAACATGGACATGTACTGGTATACTATCAAATTAAATCTCTAGTGACAAAATACAATTTTATTGCAGAAAAAAGAATGAAATCAAAATGAAATATAATGCTTTTTTTATTTGTTTCTTGCATGTAATCCTTCCCTTCATGGAGGAACTTGTGCGCTGTATGTGACCGGCTATATCAAAACCCTGTATTTGTTCGTAAAAATCAAAATGTATAGATTGTCATACCATTAGAAAGGCCCCATTATAAGCTTTCATCTGATGCTTTGTTCTAGCAAATTGGTCAATATTTGGCTAAGATCATGATTTTTTCAATTTTACAATCATAAGTCATTTACACACACATGATGTGAACTTAAAATGCCCATTTATTCAAAACATGCATTACCGACAAGCGCAGGGTAGTATTGCTATAGCCGGTCACAAATACCTACCATAAATTGTGCAATTTGATTTGTTTCTCAATATAATCAGTTCTCTTATATACTGCTACCCACCTGCCAGAATGATTAAAGCCTCTACACTAAATTTGTCTGTACTGGCCCGTTTGGGCAAGTCAAATAATAAATTTGGAAATTTTACCTGCCGCAATATAAAATTGACTTGCCTTGTTACTTCTAGATGAGCTTTACACAGGGCTTAACAATAGCACTTGCCCTGTTGCCCGGGGCAAGTAAAAATTGATGTCGGGCAAGTAAAATTTGGTAAATGGCCTAGTTTGTTTGCCCGATCAGGCAACTAAATAATTGATCAACTATGACTATGAGAGAATACTGTAATTTTGTAGGTCGTAAATCTCATCTAGAAGTATTAAGCGGGCAAGTAAATTTTCTGTTTTGGGCAAGTCAAATTTAAAAATCCATGATTTCATTTGCCCGAACGGGCCAGTAGAGAAACAAGTTAGTGTGGAGCCTTGCTTTACATGTATGAAACTACAGTGTTCTCTTATAGATGAACAATTATTTAGCTATTATTTATCGGGCAAGCGAAACTACACAATTTATGAAATTTTACTTGCCCCACACCAATATTTACTTGCCCCGGGCAAGCGGGCAAGTGCTAGTGTCGAGCCCTGCATAATTACTTGTGGCATCCCCATTCCCACATAATTTAAATAATTTTTTGTTTCTCTTGAGCTTTTTCAATCACTTTTGAATATATTAAGTAATAACAAAGCATATGTATGTTTAATTTCCATTATTATTTATCTCCCTGTGTCGCTTTGTGTGAAAATCATATCAATTATCTACACCGGAGCTGATCATTAAAGTTTATATTACATTCAAATTATTTAAACACATGCATATTTCTCTATAGTGTGAAATCTTGGTTTAATGTTTTATGATTATAATTATGATAATAATTATGATAATGTTCATGCATTTATATTGTACCACCAATCTTAAAAGTCTATGCAAAAGGGGAATAAACCCTGTACGTCATCTGCACATTGCGTTGTTAGTGTGCCTCTGATGACCAGGGTAACACTTTCAATTTTAGGGGTGATTATCAGTGTTATATGGCACTTTATCCCCTGACTTTATACAGTACATGAGCTGCCATGTAATATTTTTGGATATTACATGGCACTGTTACATGGCAATTCAGATGATAAAACAGTTGTTAACTTTGCTGTCGGGAAAATCATGGAATGTTCCCCTCGGGATTTTAAATACTATTTTGTGAAGAAAATAAGTCCCTGGACTACGTCTCGGGACTTATTTACTCTTCCCTCAATAGCATTTAAAATCCCTCGGGAGTGGAACATTCTGTGCTTTTCTTTTCACCACCACAACTGTATAATATAAATCAAAACATAAGTATTATTACTCTCATGTTTTTCAAAACATGATTATTATTACTCTCGACTTGTTTTTTACTATTACTATAGTATTACTATCAGTCTCATTATTAAAAATAAATTATTACTCATGTTTTTTAAAAACATTATAACTCATATTTTTACAAAACATTAATGTAACTCTCCAAAACAAATTTATTACTCACATTTTTTCTTCAGCCCCGACTGATGCGGACTGCTCATCCAACCAGTTCCGTTGCAACATCAACAAGTGCATCTCCGATCAGTTTGTGTGCGATGGGTCCGATGACTGTGGGGACAATTCCGACGAATCAAGAGAAGCTTGTAGTAAGACCCTTTTCCATTATGTTAGCTCAGTTGGGAGCGCATCTGACTGAGCGGTGCGGGAACAGTGTTCAAATCCCACCATTGTGGTGGGATTTATCATGCATGAGATTCGAGCTGACTCACAATCGTGTGTTAACGTGCATCCCACGTGCTTCAACGCAGAATAGGATTTAGGGAAAACACTCCGTCCCTCGGATAGGGTGATAAATGGAGGTCTTGTGTATGATACATTCAAATCTCATGCGCATAAAAGAACCTATAATCTGCTTCTTGAAGTACATCACATCCTGTATTAAATCATCCAACCAAATTAAAATGACAGCTAGACGTATAATCAACAAGTTGGTTGTGGTCACTATACGGAAGAAGAATAAACCTGTACATAAAGACCACCAAATGAGTAGCTTGTAGTTCCTTCTCTTTCCAGCAATTAAACCAATCCATAAAGACCACCGAAAGAGTATAGCTTGTAGTAGGTCTCTTTCCAATCTGTTTGGTCCAATAAAACCTGTACATAAGCTTGTAATAAAGCCTTAATTCCCAACCAAAAAGAGAATCCTGTAGTTTTCCTTGCCAACCATTGAACCTGTCCATAAAGACCACCAAAGGAGTAGTTTGTAGTATGGTCTTTAACGACATGTATATATAGTCAACCAAAACTGTCTATACCTTGTTTCCCTTTCGCTGGTCACTATGCACAGGTCTGAATGTGTTATGCAAGCATTCACCCGTTTTCCGGGCATGTCATAAATTATGAAATTCTACTTGCCCAAATATAAATTCTACTTGCCCAAATATAAAATGTACTTGCCCTCTAACTTCTAGTTTTGCCTCTAGATAATACAAGCATGAAATAATATTCTATCGTAATTGAACAATTCTATAGTTGCCCAAAAAGGAAAATAAAGTAGACAATTATGTAATGTTACTTGCCCCGGGCAAGCGGGCAAGTGCTAGTGTCGAGCCCTGTGTTACGTCATGTACTGATCTTGCCTCTACCTTTCGCAGGTCAAAGTTCATGTGATGACTCCACTGGCGAGCGTTTTCAATGTAGTATGTCCGGGATTTGCATCTGGACGGCGCAGCTGTGCAATGGTCACAACGACTGTGGGTCATCTGATTCCTCGGACGAACAGCAAGGATGTAAGTGAACTTAGTGTTTAGGTATCATCCTGTTAGTATTATTGTTAATGTTGATTATGATTATGATTATGTTTTATATGATTTACTTACAGGTTTTCCCGTCCATTTTCAAACTTTTGTCATTCAATTTGATAAAATGTCACTTCAAGTATCTTTAGTGTTGAGGTATCATCCTATTATTATTATTGTTACTGTTATGATTATGATAATGATTTGGCTTTATATAATTAGTGTATTATAGGTTTTCCCGTCCATTTAAAAACTTTTGTCATTCAATTTGATAAAATGTCGCTTCAAGAATCTTTAGTGTTGAGGTATCATCCTAATAGTATTATTGTTATGATTATGATTATGATTATGTTTTATATGATTTACTTACAGGTTTTCCCGTCCATTTTCAAACTTTTGTCATTCAATTTTTTAAAATGTTACTTCACTTACCTCCTGAGGAGCCTGGAATGTGCTAATGCCATCTTCAATTCCCTTTTTTTGGTTGATCAATTTCACTAAAATTCCACCCAATTCATAATTTGTCACACATTATCATCCATTGCATTTCATATTTGTCAGGCACAGATGTGTTCAGCAACTGTGGCAGGCGAATTTGAATTGCAATTGACAAAATTGTGTGACAAACAACTAAATTGAGAGGACTTTTTGTGAAATAGATTGCCTAAAGACAAAATTGAAGTTGTCATTGGCACACATTGGGCTTCTCAGAACAAAATTTAAGTTACATTTTTTATAAAATTGAATGAAAAAAGTTTGAAAATGGATGGAAAAACCTATTCTATAATTATTATTATTCTGGTATTGTTATAATTATTATCATCAACATCGTCGTCATCATCATCATCATCATCATCAGCATCATCATCACATCATCATCATCATCGTCATCGTCATCGTCATCATCATCATCGTCGTCATCGTCATCATCATCGCCATCATCACATCATCATCATCATCATCATCATCATCATCATCATCATCATCATCATCATCATCACCATCATTATTATTATGACGTGTATAATAAGAACTGTTTCAAATCATTTCAGTTCATTTCAATTTGCCAGTTAACAGTAGGTTCTGTAATGTAAATAACTTCAGATGTTCAGAGCGTACATGTTTCATTAATTATTATGATTTGTATGATTAGCATTCTTATCGTTATTACTATCATTATAGTTAATGTTATTATTATAATTGTTATTATAATTATCATGATTGTTATTATTATTTTTATCATTATTATTATTATTATTATTATTATTATTATTATTATTATTATTATTATTATTATTATTATTATTATTATTATTATTATTATTATTATTATTATTATTATTATTATTATTATTATCATGAATATCGTTATTGTTGTTGCTATTTTAATTTCTTTTATTGTCAATTAATGTTATTTAATTTGCTAGGTAACCCCGATTCATGTACTTCCGATAAGTTCAGATGTTCCGATGGATCGTGCATCTCTTATGATTACGTCTGTAATGACCGCTTCAACTGTCCTGATGGCTACGACGAAGCGGGGTGCAGTAAGTTTCCTTTTAGGTTTAAATGGATCTAGTAACTTTGTTCACATGTGCATAAACTGACATAGGATTGATAAAGTAAGATATGTATTTCTGTGATTGAATAAGTCAACTGAGTGCGAAAGTGCAAAGTGATGATTGCTTACTCATTACACTTCAATCATAAATATAATGTATCTTCATAACAAAAGATAAATTCGGAAAACCAAAACCTGTTCCATGCATACAATTTTTATGACAGAATAAACTTTATTTGATCAGAATCGGTTCAGAAACGGCTGAAATATCCATAAACATAACTATTTGTAATAATTGTGGGGCCCCACAAATATTCAATAATTTCGAGCCAGCCATTAACAAAATTTTTAAAATGCTTCCTCTTTTCAAAAATTTACGAAAGAGGTTTTTTAATAGTAGGTGATTATCTCTCTTTCCAATCACAATTTGAACAAAACATCACATGCACAATATTTAAAAAAAAAGGATTGAAACCAATTACTTTTTAGAGAGTGCCCTCTTGAATTTTGACGGCTCTTTTTAAAATGATAACAGGCGCTTTTTACTTAGTCATTTGTAATTTTGTATTCATTTTGAGCATGGTGGAGTTATAACTATGAGTTTGTAATGTAATGGTGCAGGTTTTGGTTACTAAAATTCAGTTTGACCTAAACTGTACTCTCTTTACCAAAACTCAACTATCCCTTTAACACTTTCTTTCTCTTAAATCGTCAGATAAACAAGCGTCATGCAGCGTGAACAACGGAGGGTGCGAACAGATCTGCAGGCCGCTGGCTTTGTCATCTGCGATTATCTGTCAGTGCAGACCTGGCTACTCTCTGGCAGGGGACGGATCCTCCTGCGAAGGTATGTATGTGTGGATGTCAAGACCAGAGCTGCCAAGTAGTATTTCACCCAATTAATGAATTGTACCCAATGAGTTGTACCCAATTAGTTGTACTCAGTGAATTGTACGCAATGAATATACATGTAATACCCAATAACCGATTGGTAAAGTTCTATTTTCGCAGCACAAGGAACCACTGTTAGTACAACATGTAGGTGCTATAAACAATATTTTTTGGTATTATCATAGCTAAAGTTATTTGCATCTTTTGCACCATATTTAAAATCAGTTTGGTTTTCTTTTTGTGTTGACTAATCATTTGCAGATGTCAACGAGTGCTTGGATTTCAGTTGCGTCCAGACATGTAGTAACAGCAAGGGGAGCTTTGCGTGCTCGTGTTCAGAAGGTTACAGTGGGCAGAACAACACGTGTGAAGCAAGTGGTACGTATATGCTGTATTTGTGATTGATCCGTTCTATTTTGTATAGATCTCTTCATTTATTGTCCAAAACTATTAAAGGGCATCTATGAGTGCTTATGCATGTTCAGATGGATACAACAGGCAGAACAACACGTTTGAAGCCATCGTTACATGTGCTGTATATATTAAGCGAAACAACAAGGTACAAGAGAAATGTGAATGCTCTAAGTGATTTTGGATGAATTTTAACAATTTACTGAATTACTTTAAGCCTTAAAAGCTACCTGTACGTTTATTTGGAATTTGGGCTACAGTATATCATTTTCCAATTAACAATATATTCAAGTAAATTAATTAAAATTAAATTGACTTTTTACAGGAATTGCCAAGTACCTGATCGTCGCAGATGGACAGTCTGTCTTCATGAATGAAGACGGTGTTCGTAGGGTGATCGTCAACCACCAGAGCAGAGTCGAGGGCCTAGACTATAATGTTGAGACCAGTGAGTATTCAATTGAACCATTAATGCTTAGGTCACAAATGCTCAGATTTGAGATACGGCGCCCGTACGATGCCACTTTTAGGTGAAATCTTGCGGGAATCTTGCGGCGCCTGCAAGGGTGCCGTGGCTATCGTGTGGTGGCTGTTGCATTTTTTCCTCGCCGTACGATGTCAACAAATTGTTTAACATGGAGTTTAACAAAAAATGCATCGTACAATTTTTTACTTGCCGTAAGCCCGTAGACACGTCATAGAGAGCATCGCACTGGCATCGCACGGGCATCGCACGGGCACCGCACGGGCACAGCACAGACACTGCAGCCTTTTTTCAAATATCTTACGATTTTGAGACTTAACACTTGGCCACTCAAATCGTACGGGTACCGTGGAGTCACCGTAAGAGTACCGTAAGGCATCCGTACGGGCACTTAGATTGTGATCATGGGAGCCGTGCGATTTATGTTTTTATATTAAGACAAAAGTCAACGTACGGGCCCCGGCAAGTATGTGACTGCTACTCTGAAGATACCACAGAAATGGTACGATATCACAATTTCCCCAAATTGTAGAAAATCCGCAGTAATGAGAAAAATCGTACGGCGCCCGGATCATTTGTGACCTAGGCATAGGGGGATCTACATGTACTAACTTTGTTGACATGTGCAAAAAGTGATGAGTGGTTGATACAATGTGTATTGTTGTGATCTGATGTCCACTGGGTGTTGTGTGAAAATGTCAAGTTAAATGGACCTTATATGGCCGAAATGAGCAAACATGCAAAGTGATATTCACTAACTCATTGCACTCACTTTGTACACGTTTTTGACGGTCCAGTGGATAATTTAACATCTGAACGCTTTAATCATAAATATCTTTTTGACGAAAGAGGAAATTTGAAAAACCGAAACGTGTCCCATGCTTTTTTTGTTAATACGAATGCAACGAGGTATGAGGGAACTGCTAGAATTCCAATTGGATTTTGAGGATTTGGTCAATGTTACTAAGTCCCTTTCAATAGATTTAGAATGCAGTTAATATAGTGAGGTTTACCATTTTTTTTCTAAAATGATTATATTATTATTTGTCTGATTTCCTTTCATATATAGACGACATATATTTTGTGGACAGCCAGGCCCGGTCTATCAAACGTCACTCCTTGGACTCGGGCACCGAGGTTGCCCCCCAGAACCTGGGCATTGACAACGTGTACAGCCCCATCGATATAGCTGTCGACTGGATCGGAGGGTAATTAGTTCTAATAAGTGCAAATTATAATGACTGTAAGAAAAAAGAAATGTTGTATTAGCCTCCATGGCATGCGATGGAGTGGAAGGTAACTTTGTTTTATAATGATCAGTCAATTTTAATTCTACCATGAAGCAAAAGTTTCAAAAATGGCAATAATTGTCATGATGCTAATGGTTTAATTGAAGATGATGATGATGACAATGATGACGACGACGATGACAACGATGATGATGGTAATGATGACAAAGATGACCGACGATGACGATGATGATGATGATGATGACAATGTTCGACTATGATGGAGATGACAACGATGATGACGATGACGATTATAACAATGACGATGGCAATAATGATGATAATGACGATGATGAGGCAGATTATGACAGTGATGACTTCTGTGCTTATATTTTCAGAAAACATTTACCTCATGGATGAGAATCCATATAGTAGCAACTTCAGTAAAGGGCAGTAGCCATAAATTATGAAATTAATGATAATCCTGATGATGGTTTTCTGTTTACAGGAAAATAAAAGGCAACCCTTTTTGTTGATATTTTCAGGAACATTTATTTCACAAATTAGGATCGTTATAGTAGCAACTTTCGAAAGGGCAGCAGACAGTAATGATGAATTTAATCATGATGAGGGTTCTCCGTTTACAGGAAAATAAAAGGCAACCCTTTGGTTTATATTTTCAGGAACATTTACTTCACGGATCAGGGTCCAAGTAACAACTTCCGTAAGAGGCGCCAGACAGTTGGTTCTGACCCGGCCCCCAAGATTGCCGTCGCCGACCTTGACGGTCTGCACGAGATGACGCTGACCAAGACCTATGTCCAGAAACCCACAGCCATTGTGGTCAACCCAAGAATAGGGTAAGTGACTTTGATATTAACATCATCTATATAAATTAAGTTTAGTATTAAAGTTTGGTAAGATTTGTTGAGCATAAGCAAACTTGCACCATAAGGCGATAGCCTTTGCTAAGGGTAATGATTTGTAGTCTTTTTTAATTGGACCACGGAACGAAGTGGGTAGCGCCTTCATCGCAAACATGAACTTTGGGGAATCCCACATGGTAGTGTCTCGCGGACTGGTGCAACCGATTGGCATTGCGATATACTTCACTAAGAGTACTAAGTAGTCTATTTAATTGCACAGAAATAAAACGTGTATTATCATTTCAATTATTTTCTTTAATTTTGTAGCTTCGTTTACTGGGCCGACCACGGAAGCGAGGTGGGTAGCGCCTTCATCGCCATGGCTTACATGAATGGCGGGGAGCCCCGCCAGGCCGTGACTCGCGGACTCGTGCAACCGACGGGCATGGCGATAGACTTTGCTAACGAAGACCGCGTGTTCTGGGTGGATTACAAACTGAACATTCTTCAGGGCATGTCGGCGGATGGTACTCGTGTGAAGACGCTCGTCAGGGGAGGTAATGTTCAATTTTTTTAAATGGTATTTCTGATTGATTTTCTCTTGATTAATGATGGTGAAGATTTGACTTCTTATTTAGTAGGATAAGAGTTAATTGATCAGTTTCTTGAAGGCTCTTTAAGAACTTAACAAATTAATAGTGATCCATTAACATCATATTATTTGTCCAAAAGTGATATTTGAGATGCCAATCCCCTTCCGAATAATACGTGAGAGTTTAGTAGAAAAGTAACACTGTTTACTTAGTTGACTCGAATAAGTGAAAATTAATGTCAGAATTTATCCAGATCGATCACATGAAGTATTCAAATTTGGATACTGTGAACGATCAAAGTATCGAAATTTGAATAATTTGACTACCTTCGCAAAACGTCCCCGAACGCTTTAAATTTTAGTCTTAAATATCTACATATTTAGGGAGACATTTAAAAAATCTAAACCCATGTCATTCTTCTGTTAACCCGATCACTACGGGGACCGAGAATTCTCGGTCCCCGTTGCGCCTACTCATATACGGGAACCGAGATTTCTCGGTTCCGAGCAAGGGCTATATTAATTGCATAAACATACATGTATGCATCTTGTAAGTACAATATAATTTAGCTGAATACAAAGATTGAACCCTTGGCTATATGTATATCAAGTTTCCCCGACTCTAGTTGCGTGATTATTGTTTTATTACAATTTTATCATGGTAATACACAAGTCTAATTTCAGGATATTCGTATACAAACCCATACAAGCCAGAATCATAGTTTTCGCATAGAATTTCACTTCGCTGACCCTATACTATGCATATCGATCGCCTCTATTGTGTGAACTACTTGACCAGCGAACTCACGCTAGGTTGAATAGAAGCGAATACAATGCCATGGTCAACCAGATATCGATCGGTTCTTTTGTGCGCGCCCAGTGGGGTATTTCGACCGGTTCGTAAAATAATCTCGTATATAGCTATTGAAGCAGTATATCTATTGCCGTGGTAAAAGGGTTAATACCATAAAGCCAAACAACAAGGTACAAGAAAAGTGGGAAAATCCAAGTGATTTGGGTTTGGGTTGGGCGGGGGGGGGGGGGGGGGGGGCCTGTGCCTCCCAACAATTGGGGGGAAAACAAAACAAAACATACAGGGAACATGTACATGTGTGCCTCCTAAGCAGTCTGACCACGCTATGCCACTGCTTTTCCAAATGATTTTTTAAATGAAACTAGCAGTAATAGTAGTAGTACATGTAGTAGTATTATTTGTTGTTATTATTATCAGTAGACATATTATCATAATTATTTTCGTATCATTTTGTTGATTGATTTATGTTGCAACAGGCACTTCTGAAGAATCTGCATTGGCCAATGGTATACCCCATGTTCCTTTTGTTTGTTTGTTTGTTTGTTGTTTGTTTTCTCTTCGACTGCTTCTGTTTCATCCTTTAGAGATTGGTATTAAAGGAACTCTCAGACTTTTGCTGACTGTCTTATAAATGGATCTGCAGACAGGGGTTTAGATGTCTATAGAGTGGTGAAGTGTGATGTCATAAAATATTTTTTTTGAATTTTCAAATTTGGACTTCATTTTCAGAAAGAGCATAACAAATAATGTCCAAATACCGAAAATCAAAGGAATACATGTAGGTTACATATTGGCCGAGATATGCCCATCCAAATTATTTTTTGGGTCAATGGGCAATCAGTGTTATAGTGCACTGGTTCCTAAATTTAGGAACCAGTGCATTATAACACTGATTGCCCATTGAAGTAAAATTCATTCGGATGGGCATATCTCGGCCAATACGTAACCTACATGTATTCCTTTGATTTTCGGTATTTGGACATTATTTGTTATGCTCTTTCTGAAAATGAAGTCCAAATTTGAAAATTCTAAAAAAGTGTTTTTATGACGTCATGGCTTCTGTACTCTATAGTCCAATAATCATTTCATTCCTTTTCATTATTTAAAGAACAAAATAGAAAGAATAAAGATGGGTACATTTATAAGTGAAAACAAAATTGAGTGTGTACATGGACATGCAAAGAATGGTAATAAAGGAACTTTAAGGTTTTAAACCTGTATGCAGACATTTGTTATTACCCAGCTAGCCACCTGATGTTGGGCCGATGTCGGAATTTGGTTGGTGGATGTCGGCACATCATCTCATAACATGATGTTGGGCCATTGTCGGAAAATGACGTTATGCCAATATATCACAAAATTGACGTCGTGACGATGTTGGGCTGGCGGACATTTTAACCTCGAGCCAACGGCGATATGCCGACATCCGCCAACCAAATTCCGACTTCGGCCCAACATCAGGTGGCTAGCTGGGTAGGTGCCTTAAAGGGTACCACCACCCAACAATAATATTCTTATAAAATATGAAAGGTAAAATCTTTAGTAGTCCATTCCATCAACCAAGTTCAGAAAAATATGTTTCCAAAAAAAACATATATAATTGGAAAACGCATCACCATTCTAAAACATTCGTTCATGGGTCTGCATGTACGAAGACTACCTTTGCCCAGAGCGAACGAATCGTCCGGGATTCTATTGTCTCCAAACGTACACGTGAATAGAATTGGCGCACTCGCAAATGTTTGGCTTGTACGGAACTATGAAATAATAATGGTTCCGTAAGTGTTGGTAATCAATTGCATTGTTTATGAATTACACAACCCTTTGCAAAATGTTGGGTTTCTATTTGATATCACAAAACGGTATTAAACATATAATTATGTTTTGTCCTATGCCTGGTGGTCCCCTTTAAGTCCTACATGTATATGCCATTTCATCTCCTTTCATTGTTAGAGCTACAGGGAATGAAAGTTGGTTCATCGCAAATAAAAAAGAAATTGATTGTGTATCATGCATAGCAATAGCATTGTACATATTAAAGCAACTTTCAGGTTTTTGCTGACTGTCTTAACTCTTTCTGGACTGATCCTAAAAATATTCTGGCTCGGGTATATGGAGAATACGTGCTATACCCAATTCAATCAGTCCTGAACAGGTTAAAATATAATGCAGACAGAAGTGATGTGTCTATAAAGTTCTATATGTCATTCCATCTCTTTTCATTATTAAAAAAACTACAGAGAAACAAATTGGAACTTCTCAATATAAAAGGGAAATCATCGGTTTATGAATAAGAACATTATATATAGAAACAATTTTTAGTATAATTTACCCATATTATTATACAGCATTTATGGGTAGAGGGCGCCATCCCACTGCTAATAAAAAGCCATATTGTAGAAGTGACAGGCCTAGGGCACATACATAGAATGTACACATGTAGGAGTTGCCAGTCAACTGCATTTGCATACAGTATATATGCGAATGATAAACCTAGGAAAATGATCCATGCTGTTTTCATTTCGAGGGTTCAAAACTTATTCTCTATTCAAATTATTTAATTTTTGAGGGTTCGCAAACCTATACTAGTATTCTCTATCCAAATGATTTAATTAATTTCTAAAGGTTGAAAACCCTGATTTGGTCTTTAAAATGACCACATGCAGCCTTGATTATATACTCTCCCAAGGAATGTTGTATCTTGTATGTGTTAATTTTAAACATCCTTCTCGTTAGCACTTTACATCCTATTTCCACCAGCTCACACGTCAAGCTCTACTGTTTAACGATTGGAAATTTTGTTTTCTCTTTTGTTTTCCCTTCGCACTTGATCTTTTAATAATCTGTAGCCTTTGTCAGTTGGTGTGGAGCAAATCTTGAAAGGTTTATTTTCAGGATAAAACAACTTTACTGATGCTACATGTATGTTCAAAAGCAAAAGAAGTTTAAATTCTCTTTTATTATGTTAGTACGGCATTTTCCTTTTCAAGACTGGTCCCCAAAATACTTTGGATAATCTGGCATATGGAGAATACTTGTAATATAGAAAGATAAATAATAATATAGAAGGCTTCTAATGTGCCAATTCCACATTTTCCAAAGTGCACAACGAAAAGAAAAAAAAAAAAATATATATACAGGGTGGCCCCCAAAAAACGGAACGGGGCACTTCCCAAAATAAAGTAACAAAACGATTACGTCCATCGGATAGAGTGTCCTTTCCAATGAAAAACGATACCAAGAACAGTAATTTTGGACGAGTAGTTTTTGATGTTGGACATCTTAAGAGAGACCATGTCAGGTTCCCATTTTTGTCATTTTTTACCAAGTCACTGCCTGATAAATCGCACTTCCTGCCCGTAATAGCATCGGACAACTATGCCCATTCTCTCGGGACACAGCTGAATGCACACTAACAATGGCGAGCGTATTGCTCGTTCTTCAATGGCTATGACGAGCCCTGAGTGCGATTTATCAAGCACTGACTTGGTGAAAATTGACAAAAAAGGGAACCTGACATGGAGTCACTCACAGCGCCCTAAAACAAAAACTACACGACCGAATTGACTGTTCTTGGTATCGTTTTTCATTGGACAAGACACCCTATCCGATAGAAATAATCATTTTGTTACTATATTTTGGGAAGTGCCCCGCTCCGTTTTGTTTGGGCCACCCTGTATATATATATATATATACTAGTCTTGAACAGGTTGATCCAACAATAAACGAACCAGTTCTAAACATACTTTGATAGTTGGTAATGTAGCTTTCATCGAAGCTAGACTTCTAAAAGGCAAGTTCAGTGAAGTGAATGAATATAAAAAGGCAATAATAGGTCTTTGTGAGGTACATGTATAAAGTAAATATTTTATAAGGTTGTAGACCCAAAGGGTAGTTAATCCTTTATTGCACTCTTCATCTTGGCCTCTTGGCACTATCTCCTGGAAGTCTGCACTGCCCTGATTTTATGCAATTGAAATTGATGTGCCTTTTGCAAACTACATGTATATAACCAAACTAACAAACTCTACTTGTGAACCTTTAATTGAACATGTTTCTGTTTGCGGTGGAATTTTGGCAACACAAAAAATGTGTATGCTATTTAAAAGTGAAGAATGTACATGTTTCTTTGAAGTCTTGCACATCTTTTGAGACCAAATTTATGACAAACAACTATACCCTTACAAGTCACTTACAAGTCATTCCATAAATTGCAAAATTTTGTGATTTATGTACAAATCCTACATAAAAACAAATTTGGTTATATCTAAGATTAAGGAAACGGTGAGAGAGGGTAGATTTGCCTGCCCCCAAGAGTCAAATATCTATTGCTGTGATGCGCAGACATATTACTTCCTTTTCTGCAGTGTTATAGTCTAGTCCAGTGGCGTAGCCAGGAACTCTTTAACCCTATCTTAACTGGGCTATTCGAGACCAGGTTTTTACTGGGGGGGGGGTCAATTTGACCCCCCCCAACATCTCGGAGACCGCTCGTCCGATTCACGCGAAATTTTGCATGGAGGTACATTGAAGTGTTAGCGACGCGTTCATGTTTTCGTTTAATCGATCCAATGTTAAATATGCAAATTATACGCATATTAATTAGCGAAAAACG
Organism: Echinarachnius parma; assembly: GCA_037951105.1. NCBI lineage: Eukaryota > Metazoa > Echinodermata > Echinoidea > Clypeasteroida > Echinarachniidae > Echinarachnius > Echinarachnius parma. Next base: position 50,009 of record JBAMJV010004343.1, read on the forward strand.
CTAATTTTATGCAAAAATCCTCTTTTTGTCTGTAAATCACTAAATATTGCTCAGAATATGCTGATTTTGTACATGAATATTCTCTATGACTTAATTAACAGGTTTTCAAAAAATAAAATTTGTTTTAATGTGTTTCTTTGTTTTTGGAATTTCTTATGTATTTCTTTGTTTTTTCGACTTATGTTTTTTATTGTTTTTTCCAATGGAAATAATTATTGACCATTATCCAACCATTTTTAGCCCAAAATTACATAATTGCAGTGATTAGAATGAAAAATAATGAAGATTTTGTCTTTTCTAGGAAAAAAATCAGTTTCCATAGGATTTGTACACAAATCACAAAATTTAGCGATTTTTGGGCCGACGCTCACTTACAAAAGGTCACGTGACTTTAGAACGGTATACCCGGTCGTCGCAAATTTGGTCTCAAAAGTTGCGCAAGACTTCAATGAAAAAACTCATGAAGTCACGCGGCAATATCTGCGCGCGTTGCGGAATTATCGCGCAAAAAGTCGAGGGGGGGGTCAAATTGACCCCCCCCCCAGTTAAGATAGGGTTAAGAGATTGAGTGAGGGGCTCTAATATAACCTGCGAGCGAGGTCTAGGACTCCGTAAACTGCTCCATTTGTTTAACCTTTGACCTTTGGTCCTAGACTAGATAATGGTCTCCTGACCAGAAGTACTAATTGCACTGCTTTTCTGCTGTGAATATTGCACCCTGTTTTTAATTAAAAAGACATAATTAGTTGGATGGAATATATCAGTTCAATTTTATATGTTTGAATAAAGTCTTCGGGCCACCAAAATTGATGCAATGTCAAGATTTTTTTACCATCTCTTGGTCATTTTATACATGCCTTCATGTTTGTTTTGAAATCATGCATATATCTTTCATGATCACATATTCATGCAAATGTGTGTACTCCTTTCCAAGGTTAAATGTACATTATATCATATGTTATCATTAAATTCATACATTTAGGTTGATAGTGCATGTATAAAATAATTGTTATTCAAGTCATAGTCATATCATGGAACCTGTATGTATCGCTACATATCATGGATTTAGTTGGAAATAAATGGTTTAAGAAATGGATACAAATATGTTTTTCTAGTTTTCGTGATGGTAATAGAGAGCATTAAAAAGTTGTATATCACAGATGACTAGTGCTGTAACTGACCTTGATGATCGGATCGTTTGATCGGATCGGCAAAATTTTATCGATCTTCGAAATCGGATCGATGATCGGGATCGGATGATCGGCTATTAAAAAAAAAAAAATCGTTTTTTTTTTCTTTGGAAAATGATCCCCAAAAAACACAATTTGGGAATATAAATGAATACCAAAGCAACATATATCCATATTAATAAGCCCAAGGTAATCTTGTACGGGTATGCTTTCATTTCAAACTGATTACCTCTTCTTTTACAAAATTACTCACGCCGATTTTGAGCTTAGTCCCATGTGATTAATTTGGCGTAACCTTTCAGAAACACATGGGACTAAGCTCAAAATCGGCGCGAATAATTTTGTAAAAGGAGAGGTAATCAGTTTTAAATGAAAGCATACCCATACAAGATTACCTTGGGCTTATTAATATGGATATATATGTTGCTTTGGTATTCATTTATATTCCCAAAATATGTTTTTGGGGATCATTTTCCAAAGAAAAAAAAACGGATTTTTTTTTTTTTTTTTTTTTTTTTTTTTTTTTTGCCGATCCGATCTTCCGATTTTTTCTGCATGATCGGAAATCGGCAAAAACGGTCCGATCATGTATGATCGGATCGTGATCGGCATGCCGATCCGATGATCGGTTACAGCACTACAGATGACTTTAATTAATGTGATAGGGGTACAGATAAATATTTGCCGGATGCTGATCTGTTTTTCTGGACCATCACACAAGCCCCCAAGAAATTCAATGTCTTCCACACCTGTCCCCCCAAAATACATGTATGAGATGACTTTTGCCAACAATTGGAGGAAATTGCCACAAAGTGATGTAATTTTGTGCCTATGGCTTATGTGATTTTGTTCTCATCTCAGGTGATTTTTCTCCCCCTCAATTACCATGATTTAGTCTGGAATTTGACTTCTCTTTTGCCCCAACTGTTTGCATTGTCAATGCTCTTTCATGGAAGGGTCTGCAGCCCAGGGCGTGTTTCACAAAGATCAAGTTGATCTTAACTTTAAGTTGGGACTTAAAACAGTATGGAAAGCCATTAGTTTCTTTGAAAATTGTTGGAAAAGTCCTTCTTTTCAAAGGCATGAAATGTTTATTCAAATCATCAATATTTTCTATTATCAAGGAGATTTCATGTTCTTGATGCAACATTTATGAAAAGTCTAAAATTCTTGGTTTGTTGCTTTTGAATATTTTGTATTCCAATGCTATAAATGGCTATCCATAATAATTAAGTCCAACTTAGGATCTTTGTGAAACACCCCCCTGGATCAGCCTCTCCCCTTCCCTGCCCTTTTGACTATTGATCATACTGAGAGACGACCTTTCCAGATGTCAACATACTGTACATAATTGCTAGCTAGCGACCCAGTGTGGACATGAATTGATGATAGTTCAAATCTAACATTTCTTTTGCAGCCCTGTACCAGCCCTTCCACCTGGAAGTGTTTGAGGACAAGTTCTACTGGACGTCCAGCTCCAGGGGAGAGGTGCGCCAGGCTAGCCGCCTTAATCCCTCCAAGAACCAGACTGAGATACCCAACCTAGTCAACCCCGGAGGGATCAAGATGGTGCAGCCGAATCGTTACCCTCAGAACAGTAAGTAGACACTCAATGATTGATTGACTGATTATTAGTTGGTCGGTCGGTCGGTCGGTCGGTCGGTCAGTTGGTTGGTTAATTGATTTATTGCGTAATTAATTGATTGATAACTATTCATCCTCTCCTACAATGTTTGATTTATAGATTGCCTGATTAAATGAATTACTCAATGATTGATCTGTTGATAGTCAGTTGGGAAGTTGGTCGATCAGCCAGTCTGTTGGTCAATCGTAGAATTTGTAAACACCTCATGTACATTATATTTCCCCTTTATTGAATATCATTTTTACTTTCTTGTTTACTCCTCCCAGTTCCTAAACCCTGTGAAATACAGTGTCGAGGTTTATGCTTACTGCATCCTGATGGAAGAGGTAGCGTAACACATAACTGCCATGGTGAGTTGCTGTTAATGCAATATAATAATGATAAAAATAATGATATTGTATATATAATGTGCATATCACCTACATGTAAGTCATGTTCCTTAAGTTCAGACAGGAAAATAAAAGGAAGGTTCAGAATGCAATTTCACATATAATTTTGTAACTTTGAATAACCATATATACCCACTATCTCTGCTGAGACATCAGCGCCCATAAGTGCCAACCCTGATAAAATGTACTGGATGCAAGCTTGAGTGCTCAAAAATCACTACCGCTCCTCAGCCCTCCAGGAGCGGTATTCAGCTAGCTATAGAATTACCTAATGTATTAAAGTTATTCCTGATAATGAATGCTGTTTTCTATAAAATTAGAAGGTAGAAGTCATTACCTTTAAATTGGTATATAATTTGCCATATTTGAATTAAGCAAACCCTCTCAACATGAGCGCCAAAGATTTGGAACGTGGCAGCAGCAATTTTGAAATAAGGGAGAAAACGGGCTGCTTAAAAGATCGCCGGCCATTGAAGCGCTGTAATCTGATTATTTTTATTTGATGAAAAGTCAATTTCACAGAAGTTAGATTAAGATATACCTTCATTCAGGAAATACTAAAATCACGTATCTCATATTTTTAACAAAATTTTGACCATTTCAGTTAATAAAAAATAAAACTACTACCGTGACTCAACGGTCGTTTTGTGGTGTAAGGTCACATAAGAGATTTATACAACAGTCTAACAAAAAGGAGATCATAGATGAGTTAAACACGTCGCATTCCCTTGGGGGGGTTTGGTTGTTCATCATTTGATTAATTGTCTATCCATCTCCTTCCACTTCAATCTCCAGTATGCCAATGTGAAAATGGAGGAACCTGCCTGAGTGATGGTACATGCAGGTAAGTAAACCATTTTATAAACTAGTTAATAATGATTAACAAAACAGATTCCCGTATTAATGTTTAAATTTGTTTAAAAATTTGTATATAGAATGCAATTGTAGTGTGAACAATAGCCTTGGTAAAGCTCCAGAAAAAAAAGAAAGACCAATCAAGTGGTTCACTGCAGCTGAAATAAAAAATAAAATATCAAGAAGATAAAATAAGAGTAACAATAGTTCATTATTATTTAAAACTAAACATTTAACAATCAAGTTTTTGGATAGGAGGAAAGCATGACGCGCCCTAGCTTTGAAAGCTTGGAGACCGGTGTCAGAGATGTTACCAACAACATTGTCAGGGAGGCCCTTTCCAAACTCTGGACAACTAAGGAGTGCAATGCAGTCAAACTTGTGAGGGCGAACAAGCCTAGATATCTAGTGTTTATACATGTACTTACTGTGTGAGAGCTTAAGTCCAGATGCACAATACGTTTGTCACTAAATGCTGAACACTTGCTTATAGACATACTCTCCAAATAGTAAAATTGTGTTGTTCACATACCTTTCCAGAAAGCCTGACAAAATATGCACACATACATGTATTTATGTGTGGCAGTGTTTTTGCTCATGATGAATTACCAATGCAAGTACTGTCTGTACCTTTAATGTTATTTGATTGTTTGCATTTTATTGTTTCAGATGCCCAAATGGTCTTGGTGGTGAATTCTGTACCACCAGCACTGCCAAGCAAAGTGAGTATTATCCTCCTGTTCAAGCCCATTTGATATAACAAGTTTAATGAGCATTACATATACATGTACATCCCAGCCCTACTTTTTTAAAGAACCAACAATTTTGGCTCATATTTTACCCAAAACTCATTGGTTTGCCCTGTAATTTTAAAAGATTTGGTAGAAACAATTACCTTCTTATTTATGTATCATTTGCTCAACCAACTTATGCTTTTGTACATTCATGACAACAAATTTACCAAGTACTCATTTGTTACTTTGACTTTGGTGTTGTATTGTTTTTATGCTACCGTGTTTACTAGTTTTCTTATTTAGACAGACAACCAGTGCGCTTAGAAACGCCCGTATAAAGCACAATATAAATGCAATTATTATTATTATTAAGTAACTTACCTTAAAGGGATGCCTGTAAAGTGTCTAACTCCACGAAAATTACTTAGAGCTTCCTCGTTTCTCTTCTACCGTGTTGTTTAGCTTATGGTAAGAGAAGAATAAAATAGGGTTAGATTTTTTTCAAATGCCCCTTTAGTATGACGATATCTATCATTCAGCTCAAAAGCGTTAATGAATGGTCATAAACCTCATAGACGTCATACAGTAATTTGTTGTAAAAGCTGACGCATATTTTTGCTTTTTTAACCAGGAAAGCAGCGTTCTATTTCACTGAAACTTTCACACATCATTCGGACATATCTTACAATGATTTTGGTCCAGGTTTGAAGTCTCAAATGTCATTTTGGGCAATATCTGACACTTGACAGGTGCATCTTTAACCTTTTGCCCACAGGGATCTAGTGGGCACTGTATTAACTCTAAGGGACTTTCAATATCTAGTAACGAACAGGTTAACTTACAGCTTACCTATTCCATATCTGGGGGAGTTGCGATTGAACCCAAGTCTGAAAATATGCACATTTGAGCCAATCAGATATGCTCATTTGGGCACATTTTCTAAAAAAAACCCATTAAAATGCGCCTAAATGCACAAAGCTGATTAGCTCAAATGTGCTTATTTTCAGACTTGTGTTTAGTGCAACTTTGCAACTTATCACATCTCTTTATGCGACAACCTCTAATGAAATAATTGATTATGTAATAACAACATTTTATTACATCTATTTTTCTCTGTGTCTTCCAGCCGGTGGTGCCAACGTCCCAATTCTCGCTGGTGTAAGCGTCAGTCTTCTCATGATCATCATCATATTGGCCGTACTTCTAGTGTTATATGCTTACAAACGAAGGTAAGAATTTAACATTTGAAATGCTTTGGGCGGAATTCACAAAGGAGGTTTGTGTAAACCATCCTTTAAACCATGGTCTACATCTATGGAGTGCCATTTGTAAACTGATGGAGAAAGAATGTAAACCCCTTGCTTGTTAGCAATGTTGATGCTACACATTTACTAAAGGCACCACGTAAATATTTGTCTTCTCAGATGGTGAAATTGGCTGGTTAGCAAGCACTAACAGTCATATCATTAGAAATTAGAAATTGTTTTACTTGTCTACGAGCAGCACTCCATAGACCACAGTTTACAAAAACATCGTTTGTGAATCCGGGCCGTCTGTCTGTCTGTGTATCTGACAGTCTGTTTTTCTGTATGTCTCTTGAGTTGGTCCGTCTTACGCTTAGATGTTAACATAGAGCAAAGGTATATAGAACAAAGAAACAAATTCAATAGTGAATTGTACAATTTATTTGTACAATGTTGGCTCTGAAGCTTTTGCAGCCACTGGACTGAAATGCTGGAATCGTCTTCCTAACTTTGTTCGATCAGTTAACACCTTTAGTACTTTCAAATCTCAACTAAAAACTCACCTGTATCCAAGTTATGTTAATATTATTATCTTGAATTATGTTTTTATTCACAAGTTTTTGCTTAGTTGGCCTCTCTATTGTTGTTGAGTTATTGTTTGTATAATTTGTATCTGTATTTATTGTTTTGTTTTTAAAGCTCTATATAAATGGAGTTATTATTATTATTTGTATTTTTCTATTCTGCAGGGCCAAGTCGAGAAGGGAACTGGAAGGAACAGGGCCGGTCACTTACAGCAACGGGAATACCAACGTGCACCTTGATGCCAACCGATACCCGCCGGGTACGGCCGTCAGCAACCCTAACTATGAAGTAAGTGAAATTCCCTCAACCCTCTGGCCCCATATGCATAGAACCCAGCTAGCTTAGTTCCTTGCTAAGTCTATTTGAGATGACGTAGATAAGAATTAAACACAAGACCTTTTAGCTGATAACTAAGGTTAACTTAGTAGGTACCTATTAAGGCTCACCCAGTTGACATCTAGTTGGGGACTGGGAAAACTGTTTGTTGCTCAATAAACTGCACATTTAAAATACACTTAGCAAGGAACTAGCAGGGTTTTATGAATAATGATAATAGGTTCGATTTATATAGCGCCTAATATGATACAATATCATCTCTAAGCGCTTAGCAGGGTTTTAAGAATATGGTCCCTGGCTCCATATTCATAAAACCCAGCTAGCTTAGTTCCATGCTAAGGGGTGACAGCAAAAGTATTTAAGCATTCTATAGCATGCAGCACGCATTTAGAACCCTCTGTTCAATTTGAACAAAGGACTCGTGATATGTTGTTCCTGTCCATAAGGAGCAGAAGACTCCCTATTGTCCACGGAATGGGAACAAATTAGGTGAATAAAAGCTTACGGTAGCCCGTTTTTTTGCCTTTCCGCTCTCTATCTACATGTATAATCCTATTGTTCGAGATCTGCAGAAATGGCAAAGAGCTGGGGGGGGGGGATTAAAAAGCTAACAGTAAAATTTGTCTGTTTCAAATGATATGATTTAGTGGGCAACGAACAGTTTCCTAGTTCCCAACTAGAGTTAGCTGCTTTAGCCTTGATTAACCACTGCGTTAACCCTAGTTAACAACTAAAAGATCATGTGTTTAATACCTAGCAACATCATCCAAAATAGACATAGCATGACACTAAGCTAGCAGGATTGCATGAATATGGGCCATGAGCGCCATGGTTGAATCTAAGAAGAATTAAAATATACGTGCATAGATAATCTGATTGCAGAAATAATCTTTGATTATCATTAGATAATGGTAGAATTCTTGACTGATTTATCATTCAGTAAATATTCAGTTGCCAAAATGCTTGCCGTTTCAGATATTTTTTTCTTTTTTTTATTTGCTAATGAGGAAGCTGATGTGATCTGGAATTTGGAAAAGATAACTTTTTTTTACAGGTTGTTTTAAATACAAACATAATTATATTTGCATCTTGTTTTGCTGTTTCAGAACCCTCATTACGCTGCTGGTCCAGTGCCGTACGAGAACCCAGGCTACGTTCCCCCCATGGCAGGTGCGGTAGGGGGGCGTGCAGGTGCAGCAGGGGGGCGTGCTGGTGCAGTAGGGGGGCGTGCAGGTGCAGTGGGGGGGCGTGCCGATGCCCTACCAGAGAAGATGGGCCACCCAGGCCTAGAAGGACCAGGGGGCGATGCCGGACCCCTCCCGGAGAAAGATCTCAGCGATGCGGAGAAACTGGCCCTCTACCACAGTCTCCACCCCGACGCAGCCCCGCCAAACATGTACCATAACATGCCCCCGCCCCCCATGATGCCGCACGCGCATGGACCCGAGCCGCCCCCGGCGTACAAGGCGGAGGCGGAGCACGGAGAGAGGGTCGACGATGTCCACATGGACCTAGGACCCCCTGATGCAGGTGCAGGCGGCCATGACAACAGGGGCTTGGTAGAGAATGAGGGGATGGATTAAATTGTATGTTTTACTCTCTTTCCCACAGAGGTAAAGTGGTACTCTGTGTATTTTTTGAATTTTACTTCTCTTTGTTTTTTTTCCCGATTGATTGTCCTTGTGCACAATTTGCCTTACTTTTATAAGGGGCTCGGAAGAGAATGAGCAGAGAGATTAAATCATATATGTTTCAGCTGAGCGTTAATGTGTTACTTTCTGTATTTTATATAGTAATGAAATGATCTCTCTGTTTGTGATTGATTGTACCTGTGCCAAGTCTGCCTTACTTTTTGTAAGGGGGTTTGGGAGAGGGGAGTGATTAAACCATATGTTTCTGTCAACTGATTCTACAACAGGGGTTTTGTGAAAAAAAAGTGGAGGGATTATATCATATATGTTTCATCTGAGAGGTAATGTGTTACTCTCTGTATTTTAGTAATAAAATGGTCTCTCTGTTTTCGATTGATTGTACTTGTGCAAAGTTTGCCTTACGTTTGTACTAGTCTTAGAAAGGTAATCAAATCATGCAAGGGATTCAATCTTTTCGCTCTCATGTATGTACAAATGTGAATCCCTTCTTCTGTGTGTCTTACACAAAATGTTTATTAATCGTACACATATATGTGCAAGTATGCCTTTAACTTTTCTAATAGTAAAATTGGTTTCTTGGAAAAACAAGTAGAGAGATTAGCAGTTCACCCTTTGCCTGGTGAAAAATGAGAAAAAGTCATGTATTTGTTGCTGTTTCTTATTACTGATATCAGTGATAACTTGTTATTATGAGCAAGTATGCCTTACTTTTGTTATTAGTCTGATAGTTTGTATGTGGAAAACAAAGGGATGGATACAAATTTCACCCTACAATTAATGTACCTTTGGGACAAAATTTGGTGAGCTATGAAATACATCCACTTTGTCGTGTCTGAACAAGAATGCTGCCATTAGGGTTTTCAAAGAAATAGGAATGTAAAGAAATTCAATATTTCTCTAGTTTTGCGTTACAAATATATAATAATTATCGTTATTGTTATAAATGTTAATTGCTTTTGAAAGGCCGGTGAGCCGTATTTTGTAGGATACATGTAGTCAGAGAGGTTTTTAGAAAAAACAAGGGGGAGGAATTCCAATAAAAGTACATGTTTGTTGAAAATTAGTAAATATAAATACTTTCTTCTTCGTTTTCTTCCTGGGTAGCGACCGCAATCAACTTGCTGACTATTCTGTATTCTGTCTGCAATCTGTCACTTTGTAGGAGGTTGTCGTTGCACGTTCTTGTGTGCGGTTATCCAGATTGTTAATGGTTTGTTTCGAATGTGTGTGCAAACTTGCCTCACCTTTTAAAAATTATGTTTTAGTTTGATTTGTTAATACATGTACAATTGGAAAGTGAACTTATGGAGTTGAAACATTAGTCATTGCACTAGGCATCGCGAATAATGAACTTTTATGAAGAGCATTTAATCTGATAGATATGTATCCCATAAATTTTTAATGGCAAATTGACATTTATGTACAGTATATGATTGTCTGTAATGGAATTAGAAAAGTATTGATTTTATCTTTTCATAGTAGCCGCATGCATTTTTACGAAAAAGATGGAGACATTTAGAAACATGAAATATGCTTTTTTTGATATTAAATGTTTGATAAAATTCTATTTTAAATTGCAAAGAAATTGAAGCATATAATATATCATTCCTGTTTAGGGGAAACTTTAGGCCCAAGTTCCTGAAAGCTAAGATAATAGCTTACCAATGATCAATTTACGAGCAGTACTTAATATTTGCATAGTGATTTTTACATAGTTCAGCCAATTTTACGGTATGAGCAGTAGTTGGAAAACATATATGCAATTCCATTTATAAAGTACTCACAAATTTGATTGACTCTGTAGTAATCGGAAAACATAAATGCAATTCCATAATCATGTTTAGCGCACTTTCCAAAGAGATCAGAGGGAACTCTGTTGCATTACTACGCTGTAACGTTTTGTTAGAATTGCACTCGTGCAGGATTAATTTGCAGGTGAGTTTGGTCAATTCATCCAAAGTTACTAGATCCCTTTAACCCGTTCAGGACTGGTCCCAGAACGCGGACTTGGATCTCAGGGAAAATATGATGTTATACCAAAATCAGAAAGTTGTGAATGTGTTTAATAAAGTCTTTGCCATTAATTGGTTATTTGATGTCATTGGTTCCATTATCACACGCTGCCTTGGAAGTATTACATGCCATGAAATCATGCTTTACAAATTTGTATCCAGGAATAATTTTATCCAGGAATAATTTTATCCAAGAATTGTATTCAGGAACGCTTGCTAACTGCAATTTTTTTGTTAAATGTGATGTACTGGAAACACTATGCATTGTTAGGATCAGAATTGGTATTTGGCTGATTGGAATCTGCGTATATGTCTTGTGAAAAAGGACAATGTAATATGAAGATTTTTATTGAAAAGGAAAATCAATATTCTTTATAAATGTATTCATAGGAAAACTGAAGAAAACAGAGTATATCATGTCAACTTATTTTTTAGTATTTTTCGATTTGTATGCATCTGTAATTTTTCTTTAATTAACGATAACGTTTATTGTAATAATTGGGACATATATGAAAGCAACTGATGTGTATATATTTGGCTCTGTTATATCATAATTATTATGAAATTGACTATTTTTGTTATGAAATACATATAATTTTTGTATTGGAAATAATGTTGTCAATCAATTAGTTTACAGGTGTGAATTTTCATACAAATATACTCATGCATTCTGATTCATCTTAAAACAAAAAGTACTAAATGTATACAGGGTTGATTCTTTCAAATAATGGTGTAGAAAATATTTAAAAAAATGTATTACGAATGAAGATTTGAATTGCTTTCTGGAAATCTGTGTGCAGTAAATTGCCTTATTCAGGCAAAGCGTTTTATGAACTGCCAATGCAGGTTTTGGATTAATGTTGTATGTGTGAGATCTATACAGCACAGGGTTTTGAATGTACTGCATAAATAATATTATATAATCGTTAGCAATGAAGTATTTCGTCTAATGAACACCTTTTTGATGAGGAAAAGATACAAATCGTTGCATTGATTCAGGAAGATACTTCCATGTTACATTTCTTTGTAACATTGTGTGTGTTTTTTAAGACCAAATAAAATAGATCAATCTATTTTACGTACCCGGAAGACTCGGTATAATATAACCAAAGATAAGATAGTGAAATTTCTTTAGAAATGTCAGAAGATCTTTTCTAGCTGTGTATTATAGATCAATGCTCGAAATAAAGCACAGGCCTGTCTGCTGATCCGGGGCTACTAAAAATAAGCTTCGGGCCACCAAATTTCATTGATTTGACCCAAATGGGCAACCAAATATTACATAAATGTAATGTTTTTCTTTGTTTGGGGCCACCAGATTCATTTTTTGGGGCCACTAGAATTAGGAAAGTCTTGTTTTTACTTGCCCATCTGGGCCATATATTTTTAGTAAAATAGCTTATCTTTAGCATTGGTTTATGCTTCTGTGTATTGATCTTTATCATTATTACTTTTTTTTCCTAAATATGAATTATTAGTAACATATTTCTTTGGTGTCTTTTGTATCTTGAATGTATGTAATTTCACGGGTCACAACTTTCACATGTCTTTCGTGGGTAGGTCTTTCACTGCAATGCAGCTAATGACGCATTTTAGAGTCCCTTCCTACCTATGCAGATTAGCGATGCTAAAAAAGGGAAAAATGTATGCTTAGTCCATTTACTACAAAAAGTATAGACTATAGCAACTTCCCATATAGATTTCTTCAAGCACTAATAGCAAGTGTGCATTTTCGTATCAATCTTAATCTGACCATGATTTATTCAAGTTTCAAGTTTCTTTTCTTTTTCTAACAAGAAAACTAATAATAATAACAAATAATAATATGACAATGATAAGTACATCACAAGCAACATTTTACAACGTATAGTACAAATGCATTGTTTACATCTAATCAACAACACAGAACCAAATGTCAGTCGGCCTTGGTCTCAGTCATGCACGCTACTTAAAGTTTGTTAAGCGTGGGGATGCTACACAGCGGGTCGCCATTTTGAACTAGTTTAGTTTGTGCGCACTGCATAACACTGAGCCAGTGTGTATAACGCACTGTGTGCTAGGCGTTCGCAAGATGGCGCCGCATGTCTGATTTACGGATCTGGACCACCTTTAAAAGATCTGATATGATTTTCTTCCCATTTTTTGCAAAAATCTATTTTGCTTTATATCTGAGTATGGAGGGACTCTATATAACAAACAAATATGTCATTGGAAGCTGGTTTTTTATTTTCTCTTTCTATTCACCATTGCTATCACCTTGTTCCTTTTTAGTTTAATAGAATATAATATATATATGTGACCGGCTATAGCAAAACCTGGCACTTGTCGGTAAAAATCAAAATGTAGATTTTCGTACCATTACAAAGGCCTCATCACAAGCTTTCATTTGATGCTTTGTTCTAACTAATTGGTCAGTAATTTGCAAAGATATAATTTTACAATCATAGGTCTTTTACACACCTTGTGTTAACTTAAAATGCCCATTTCTTCAAAACATGAATTACAGACAAGTGCCGGGTTTTGCTATAGCCGGTCACATATAATATTAGTTTCTCTCCATGTATTCACTATAGCTATCACCTTGTGTCTTTTCACTGTGAGAGTATAATATATAAGCAACATTTATGTAGTGTGTGACATTTTAAATAGAATATACAGACATAGTACTTGAACAGATTATATTATTGAATGAATGAAATTTAATGTGTATTTTAAATGAAATGTTTCGATGAGGAAGTAGAAGTGATTTTGTTAATGTCAGAAATAGCTTGTTTCACTTGTAGAGTATGTTAGTGTGTGTGTGTGTTTGTTCGAGTCAATTTTTAATACCCAAGTCTACTTTTTGTGTAACCCAGATAATACCTATATAATTGCATGAAGTTGAAATATAAACATGCAATTTTATAAAGCAAAGAGGCAAATGATAATCTCTTTTGTTGTGTTTTTTACATTTTCATATTCTATTTGCTCTATTATAATTCCGGGCTGAGTCTTACTTTTACATTGGAACAATTCTACTTATACTGCAGTAAACGGATTTGGCAGTGAGGTATGGGGTATGAAAGTAAACATGAATAGTGGCTGAAAGATTAAAGAGACATGTCAAAGTCAATTAAATACTGCTTTAAATGTTTTATGGTAGTTATTATTAATGTGAAACAGGAATTTGAAGCGGGAAGAATGATACAACTGCACCCTGAGCATGTTGTAAACGATGGAATTGGCACAGTGCTAGATCTCTGCATTATTATTATCACTATTTGTATTGTTATGATTACGATTATGATAATTATTGAAATTATTGTTATTGTTATTATTATTAACAAACTAAAGATGGAGGAGATACAATGTAGGAACGGTGCAATGTAATTTGAAATGATTTCTGAAATTGCATCATTTACATACATGTACATTCCCTTTAATAAGCTCGAAGAGTGGTTTAATAGCAGGATAAACTTGTCTAGCAAAATGTCATCATATCATCTTAACACATCACCTACAGGAACCGTGTTGGTCTGGTTGGGATCTCAAAATCTAGTACTTGGTACTTGGTAGTTTATTCCTCCAAAATACTCCATAGGAGTTTTAACTGGAGGTGGGTCCGAAAGAGTGGTTACACAAGTAAATTTTAAAACAGTATGTGCAATTTCGATCTCACCCCCATGAAAAATTGTAGAACCAGCAAATGCTTCTTTCTAAGCATTCATTCCGCTATAACTTATGTTTGTAATTCCAACACGTCTTTCGCATAATTTACTGATATTTTTAGTTTGCAGTGCCCCCCCCTCCATTGTATAATGGGTTGAAATTAGTGGTTATTTTGAAACTGAGGTGCGTTCAGATGGGTTTCCACATTTATGTATTAAAAATCTTGTGTCTGTGGATTTAGTGTTTTTTTCTTAGAAATGTGTTAGTTTGGTGACGGTTGGGAAACTCGATATTCACACTTATTTAATTCACGCAGGTGAATATTTGTCTGTATTCTGGAAATATTAACTATGATATTTGTTTACAATGGCTGTAGTACTATAACTTAGCTCTAGCTATTAAATGCAACTCGTTTTCTTTCCTTATTGAAGTTGTAATGTATCAAGAGGCAAACTGAAATGTATGTCATTAATCACTAGTCATTAATCTTACAAATTATTAGTTTAAGGGACAGTTTCTTAGAAAGAAAAACAAATGTATCTGAATGATATCTTAGCATTTTCCTGCAAGTAAATAACCGCTCTGCTGCTGCTGCTGCGGACGACAACGATGATGATGATGATGATGGTAATAATGAAAGTTGATACTTGAGTAAATATCTACGTTCACGATTTATCCGTTTGTGCCTCACCCTTTTTTCTT